>RBNK01000304.1:0-29445 GCA_003990785.1 Endogone sp. FLAS-F59071 | reverse complement strand
ACACTTCCCACTTCAAGCAAGATAACATCTTGCCTTGCGCGATAATATCGCTCAGTTAACAACTGCAGGGCATAGTATTGTACTCCCGTCATAAGACATTGTTTAAAATAGAATAGAATAGAATACTCGACCCGTAAAGCTCTCTGCAATGCAGTTACTTTGGAATAGCCAGAGCTTTTGACCGGCAGATGCTGAAGAAGGATTTTGAGTTCACAACTCAATGACCGATGCGCGTCTTCCTTGGTGCATTCTGGTGTCTTATCGATGTAGTACATATCCCAGTCGCTCAAACTCCACGAGTTTACATCGTGGCTCTTCCAGTATGCTAAATAGACAATATGAAGCTAAATTTACCCTTTGCCTCTTTCGTGAAAATTACTATAAACAAGTGCTTACCTGGGTGGTACAGGGCATTGAGAATGTTGGATGCGGTATCAGTCTGCAAACACAATATATCACCCAAAAGTAATAAATAAACGTAGGTATATAATCAAAATAAGAAGCCTTTGACAACTTGTATAAAAACAATCAATGAGATATCCGATCTAGGCTCCGCCATCCGTTTGGTGGTGGAGCGAGGGTAGTGAAACAGTGTTCTCGAGGGCACAAATAGAAATACTATGGCCCTTGATCTAATCACACATGCGATATAGTTTTGGAGAAAGAAATTTCACTTACTTCATTGTCTTCCTTGGGATCCCCCGATGCTTCTGAGTCACTCTGCGACTCATCCTCCGCAGGGGTAGCCTTGGATCACTAGTGTATTCGACGGCAGTTTTCATTATGACAAGATCAGTATCAGTTCAGTATGATTCCGGCATAATAGTCAAGCCGGATATCCATGTAAGAAATGAATTTGCACAACACAGATTTATCCAATACGCTTAACCAACCCATGCAAACTGTATGACCGCAGCCTTACGCAACGGGTTATGGCAGTGTAAACCTCTTCATTATTGAGAGGCACCAACTGTGATACCATTGTGCTTAACAGTTTGCAAGCTCAGGTAAACAAGTTTATACTGGACAGCTTACTTTTGAGTTTGCTTCTACGATCTTGTTGAAAACCTTTTGAAGCTGTTTGTTGTGAGTAACCTTCGTCTTTTGATTTTCCCCTGGGATTGCCGGAGTCGCTCTCCTGATTGTTTTAAGACCCGATTAGTAGAGTTATGGTGTGCGTTTCACGTAATCAATTGTGCACGTCCGTGTAAAATGAGTTTGCGCAACACAAATTTCTTGCTTATATATAGGTATGATCAAATGCTTTGAAAACAACAATACTATACCTCATTTTCCGAGTCTGAGTCCTCCACAGAGGTCCTTGAATCTGCGATGCCTAAACGGCTCTTCACAGCTTTTTTAAGGCACTTGTTTCTAAGGCAAAACATAACATGATTAGAATGTATCCCATTTGGGCGCCTTCAGCAGCGCTCTTGATTGTTTTTAAGAGTTTAGTCATATATTCCCTTTTTACGTCCCACCTTCGAAAACAAGAAACAAGAATAGAAGAATACTGTTATACCTCCGATGCTTCCGACTCATATGACCGCTTCTCAGTGCTGTACACTGCCACCTTTGGTTTCGGAACTGACATGGGTGTCACCATGCCAGTGTTCTCGCTTACTTGGGAAGCGTCTGGAAGCCAACGAGAAGAATAGTCCACGGTTAAAAGCATGTTTGGGATGCCAACGAGAAGTCCATGACCGGTGAAAAACTTTAGGTTTCGGTATCTTTAGCCAACGAGCAATCCGTGACTAGTTAGAAACATTTTGCTACCAGCATTTGTATTGCGCGCTGCCGTGGACCGCCTGCTGTAGGTCACTGTCACCTTCGGCGCCTTGTGGTATTCTTTGAATAGGTCGGAACCATCGGAGTTGCTCTCCTGCTGATTGTTTTAAGGTGCCGTTTAGTAGAGTTATGGCGTGCGTTTCACATAATCAACTTGTGCACGACAACGTTCATCACTTTGGGTCCCGTCTGCCGCGGACGGTAGAGTTATGATGAAGCATGATCAAATGCCCTTCGAAAACAACAATACTATACCTCATTCTCCGACTCATTCTTCCCTTTTTCTCTACGAGTGAATGCAGAACGGGGCCCTATTGTCATGCAAGACCTCGAAACGCCTTACTCACCTGCCAGCCGGAATCCAGAAGCTTTCGTGCCTGCACGGAAGCGCGATCTTCCCTCTCAGCACATTGCTGAAGATCCATCTTGATACGGTGGAAAACACGACTAATGTTATCGTCAGCATAGTTTGCTGCAATAGCGTCGTAGGTCCAATTCTTCGCGGGTGTGTCGAAGAATGTTGACATGTTTGGACGCACTGTAAAGAAAGATGTTACAGTAGATGAGGACTTGTGTAATTGAAATTCAGGTGTGATAAGAGCTAAGAGCGTCGAAGTTAAACCGATTTTAATCCAATAAATATCAGAGGGCAAATAGTACCTTTTGGGTGAATGAAATCACGTAAGAGTGTGGAGTAGAGGACGAAAACGTGCGTGAACAACAACGCGCGTGAACAACAACGCGAAAAAAAAATTTTTATTGCTTCAAGTGACGTCACCTTTCGCTTCAGCACGTGACTAGCATATCTATTGTGACGGACTAAAATATATTAACGGCGAAATACTCGGAGTTGAGCAGATGCAGAAAATATATTTTTAGGGGTCTTAGCGGTTTATGTGGTAGCGTCTTAAGAAGGGTAATGTGTCGGTGTAAGTGTTAACTAGCAAGATTTCAAGTGCGATCGATTGAATAAAGTATATCTGTTAGAATCTCGAAAAACTATCTCAATTGCTTACTCCTTGAGTAAGGCTTCAGTATCCCTTGGGTTATCTGTTGTAAGCTTCCTTAGCTTGTTGCAGTCTGAATTTTATTGATAATTGCAAGTGGGGTATTTATAAGAAATTACAAGGTGCTATATGGGCAGCTATCCAGGTTACTACTTGAATTTCTGATTGGCTCAACTAAATATAAGGTATAAATTGATTGGCTAGAATATAATAAAATGATATATCAGGTTATAATATAATTGGATGGCGAAATAATATATCAGATTGAAATACTATTTTAGATTGTAATAACACTTCAGATCTCAATAACACTTCAAGTCTCAGTGTTATTGCAGGTCACATGACTTGTGATCTCACATGACCAAATTATATGTCATCACAAAATGTTCCATCACATCTCCTTCCTTTCTATGAGTTAGACTTCAAGGTATAGTTCTAACTCAGAGAAATCTCTTTGTAACTGTTTTATCTCTTCCTCTAACTCCTTTATATCATTCTGTGTAAGTTAATATAGTTGGAATGTACTGCACCAAAAGTGGTTCAAAGCACTGGGCTTGTGCTTGAATAGTTGATAAATCCGTTCCGCCATTTTTGTGGCATAGGCAGGGAGTGCTCCTTTGAGAGCTCGTTGACAGATTTCCCTATCCTTTCGGTTCCAGATATGTTCAACTTCTTCTTCCCAGAGTTGTGCGATTCGGTAATATTCTTTCTATTCATTGATTCATGCTAGGTGTTGTCTCCTTTGAGTGTTGCGTACAATCGATCAAGTCTTCTGTAAGGTTGATCCTTCTATCTCCTCAAGATCCTCCAGGGGTTCTATATGTCGGTATGCTTCGATTAGGTTGACTTGAACTTTATGGAAGTTGTTTCAGTGGGGCATGGTACTTCTTGAGGCAGTTTCGGTAGACAGTATAGGGTAAGATTATTCCTGTTGTTTTTTGTAACTGATATGTAGTTCCTTTTATACTTACGATATAGTATGGTCCTTCCCATTTCGAGTCTAATTTTGCTGACCATGAGGATTCTACTATGTTCTAGTATAGTAAGACTTGATTACCAATCTTCAATTTCTTGGTTTCCTTGTGTTCCTTATTGTAATTCCATTTTTGTCGATCCTGTGCAATGGCAATAAATTCTCTTGCCTTGTTTCAGACATTGTATAATTCTTGGATTTCCTTTGTTACACAATGCTCGATTTGCATTTCCCAGGAGGTGTGGCTGAGTACCAGGGTGGTCATTACTTAGTCTACTAGCTGATGAGCTTTTCTTTCATAAGCGAGCTCAAAAGGGGTGAACTTTGTTGTCTCTTGTTTCATTGTTCATAGTGCAAATAAGGTGGAAGATAGGTACAAGTCCCAATCTCCTCCTTGTGATTGTACTACTTTAACAATTGTATTCTTGATAGTTTGATTCATCTGTTTAGTGAGTCCATTTCCTTAGGGATGGTAGGCAGTAGTCTTTATCTAGTGGATTCCGAAGTATTGCATCAATATCTGCATAAATTCATTAATGAATTCAGTTCCTTGATCGGAGGTTATTTTATAAGGTATTCTATAGTAGCAGATAATATCTTCGTAGATAAAGAGTGCAATATTAAGAGCATCTGTAAGGGGCAAGGCTCTTGCTTCGGAGTACTTGGTCAGGTAATCTACTGCTACTACGATATATCGATTTTCTCTAAGTGTTCTTAGTAGCAGTCTAATAATGTCTATTCCAATATGTTCGAAGGGTCCTCCAGGTACAATCAGTTGTAGGGTCTCAACTTTCTTTCCTCAGTACCTCTTCTGGCAAGTGTCGCATCTTCTGATATATTCTCTAATGTCTTCATACATGTTCTTCTAGTAATATTTTTCTAATAATTGTTGATATGTGTTGTTTATGCCCATGTATCCTGCTAGCTGATGATCATAGGAGGCCTGAAGTACCATCTGCTTTTGTGTTCAGGAACTACAAGTCATATTTGTCCTCTGTGTCATTGGTAAAGTATACTATTCTTGATAAAATAGTTAAGTGCCATTGTCCATATAAGCCATTGATCATTTTCGTTCATCATCTTAGTAAAGGTTAGGTTACTGAGGTAATCCAAATATCCGTTATAGAGTTTAGTGTCCATTGGGTAGGTATATTCTTTTTGGTTCAGGATGTCGATCTCGGATAAATTGGGGTAGGCATGAGAGGGTATCTATATTCTGATAATTCTGTCCTTTTCTATATTGTGTCATGAAGTCGTATTCCTACAGTATGGCTAGCCATTGTGCATACATTCCTGTTAGGTTTGGTTTGTTCCAAAGCCATTTGAGGGCTGAGTGGTCTGTTATCAGGGTGAACTGTTTTCCAATCAAGAAGTAACAGAAGTGTTGTATAGCCCAAATGACTGCTATGTATTCCAGTTGGGTAGCTCTATAGGAAGGTTTTGCTCCATGGGTAGCTTGTCCTGTGTAAGTAATCATATGCTCTCTGTCTTTGTCATCTTGCGCCAGAATTGCTCCAAGTCCAAATGACGATGCATCTGTATACAACTTGAATACTTTTGTAAGATCTGGTCTTGCCATAACTGGTGCATGGATAAGTGCTTCCTTGATCAGGTTGAAGGTAGTTTATGCGGCTGACATCCATTCCTATACTCTTTCTTTTCTTTGCAGCATGTGTAATTTCAGAGTAACCAGGAATAAACCTTTTATAGAACTAGACCAGTTCTAAGAATCCTCATAAGGTCATCTTATCTTGTAGAGTTGGAAAGGCCTTGACAATTTCGGTCTTCTTTGGGTCCAGACGGATTTCTCTTCCATCAATTATAAATCCAAGGTATTCAATTTTCTTTTGCTCAAAGTAGCATTTGGTTGGCTTGATCCTTAATCTGTGTTTTCTAAGTCATTCAAATACTTCCTTTAGGATTACCATATATTCTGCAAAGTTCTCTGCGTAAATGCTGATGTCATCAATATACACAATCACTCCATATCCAATCAAATTGTAGAAGATCTCATTTATTGCAGCCTGAAAGGTAGTGGGTACATTGCAAAGTCCAAAGGACATTCTTGTGAATTCATACTGTCCGAATAGTATTACAAATGCTAACTTCTCCTGTGCTTCAGGTGTCATTCTGATCCGATTATATCCTGCCTATAGGTCTAGTGTTGAGTAGATTTGTGCCTTTTTCAACATGTTTTATAAGTCTTCTGAGTGCAGAATTGGATATGCATATGCTTCTTGATGACTGAGTTCAATTTGCAATAATTAATAACCATTCTCTGTCTGTCTTTCTTCAGTACTATGCTGATAGGTGATACCCAAGGGCTCTTTGACCGTATGATTACTCCTGACTCCAATAGTTCTTGAACATGCTTTTGTACAAAGTTATGATAGTTGGCTGGCAATCTGTAGGGTGTTTGTTTGATTAGTTTGGCATCTCCTGTATCAATATAGTGTATGAAGAAGGCTTGGTCTGGTAGGTCCTTGAAACTGATTGCGATGATATCCTCATACTCCTTCAGTAGGTCTTGTAACTATTTCTTCTAATTTGGCAACAGATTTTCATTGAGGGAGTAGATGTGTTTCTTGTTGAAATTATTAGCTTATTATATCTCTCCCATCAATGATCGATCGTTACATCACTCAATCGTGGCTTAGACGATCTTTGTTTTGTATTGACCAATCATAATTTAGCATTAATAAATATACACATATTGGCTTCATAAGCCAGTGCGCTCTTTACTCCAAATACATTCGAAGATCAAATTTTAACAGGTTATGAGCCCTGAGCCACTTGAATTGCAGCTTGACAATCTAAGATCTATACAATTATAGTATCTACACAATTATAACTGCGATTACAGTAAGCATTATTTAAAATTGTAAACAATGTGTCAAACAATGCGATAAACAATGCGACAAATGACACTGTGATAAAGCAACATGATAAACAATACGTAATAACATAGCATTCAACGACGCGATACAATAAAATGGACAATCTATATACATCATCGTCGTTAGCAACAAGATCAACAAGATTGTGATCTAAATCAAAAACAGACAACAGATATCAACCCCCTGATGACAACAATGAAGGATTGGATAGCAACCATCAGAGCAATATTGTATTTAGCCTTGATCGACAGGAACAAATAGCTACAACGATCAGAAATCAGGAAGATAAATTAGACATACTGGCAACCCTAATAGGCGAATTGATAGCAAAAATCGACAAAACAATTGCATCACCTAGCACGCCAACCAATCAGAACGCAGCTACAGAAGGCAACATACTACAAAGACAATCACCATCACCATCACTAACAATATCAACAAAGCTTAACGATCTGGTGAAGGAGTACCTGAGATTGATCAACAAATTCGATAGATCAGAAGGTGTACCCAGATTGTTTGATTACTTTGATGCTATAGAGCAATTTATCACCAGCGCCAATCTATCAGTACAAAAGGAGGAAGTCAACATAGCGATCAGTAAAATTACAGGCAATGCTAGAATGTGATTATAGAGGCATGTAAACACATCAGGAGAATTTGATTTGTGGAATGAGCTTAAAGAGGCTATAACGCAAAAATATGCACCAATGGAACAATTGTTATGAATGCACAATAAGCTTGCGATGATGAAGCAAAAAGGATCGATTGAAGATTACAATAACACATTCAACCAAATTATGGCACAAATCGAAGATATGACCGATACAGAAGCTATACTGCAATATCTCCGGGGTCTAAGCCCCAGGTACCAGGAATTAATACTTGCACAGGAGAATATGCCGACAACGCTGGAGGCTTTACAACTTGCATGTATCAGGTTCGACCCAGATAACAAGCAGAGGTATGATGAAGCCCACATGACAGACTGAGGCAGCTACCGAGGTGGCAACCGAGGTGGCTACCGAGGCAGCAACCGAGGCGGTGACCGAGGTAGCAACCGAGGCAGTGACCAAAGCAGCGGTCATGACAACCGAGGCAGAAGTACCGGACGAAGCTGAGGCTACAACAATGATAACGGAAACAATTGAGGAGATTAACATAATGACCGAGGCAGTGATCACGGAGCCCATCAAGGTGGGAATTTTCGGGAACACCCTCGGAAATGTTACATCTGTAAGGGAGAATATAGAATATTTCAATATAACAAATTCAATGATTAGGTAAAAACAGAAAAAGAAAAGGCTAAACCGAGAGCCGAAGCAAATCTGGCGATTGGCGCTATCATTGATTTGGGTGCAACACAACATATGTTCAACCAATTGAAGTTTTTCGAGATGGTGGCTGAGCACAATGGCTTGGTCATGTGTGCAGAGAATGAGAAACTACGCGCAATGCACATTGGGACAATTGAGCTCGACGACAAGCTGAAATTGCAGGACATCTTATATATACCAGAGATCACTAGAAATTTAATATCTGTGTGGGCTTTGACATATGACAGAAATAACATAACTTTCAAGAGCAACGGATCAGTAATTAAAATCGGCGCAGATCATGAAGAAGTCAAAATCGGACAAGCCGATGGTGACCTATTTCATTTATCGATATCACCAGAGCTAGAAGCAAATATCACCGATTCCAAGATTGCAAACATTGCCGATTCCAAGATTGATGACTATATATTATGGCATCACCGACTGGGTCATCCAGGCCGAAATACTCTATAATTAATCAACAAATTTGTCACAGAGCTCAGAGATGTGTGGCTGTCGACCAGACAAATCGAAATATACACCGGGTGTGAACACGCGAAGTCGCACCGCAAGCCATTCAGACACATGAAAAATCAATCGATGGAGCTTATCAGAAGGGTACATTCAGATCTGTGTGGGCCGATGCCCACACCATTAGTCAATAGAGTGAAATATATATTAACATTCATTGATGACACTACTCGCTACATTACAACATATTTTATTGACAACAAAAGTGATACATTTGATCAATTCCAGACATTCAAGGCATTCACCAAAATACAATCGGGCCAAAAACTGAAGATTCTTCAGTCCGATAGAGGAGGAGAGTATATAAACACTGAGATATGCGAATTTTTAATCAAAAATGGAATTTATCATAAAATGATGACGCCGGATACGCCGCAACAAAACGGTGTAGCCAAACGATATAACCGGACATTGATGGAGTTGATCCGGGCCGTTAAAATCACTGCCAGCATACTTGATGAACTTTGGGCCAAACTTGCCGCAAGTGCTACATATTTATGCAACCGATTGCCAATGCGAGCTAATAAGGAGAGTGCTTCACCATTTGAATTATAGTACGGTCACAAGCCTGATATCAGTAACTTGCACATTATATGGGCTGACATATATATACATATTCACAAGGGAAAAAAGTCAAAACTGGCGCCCTAATCCAAAAAGCTTAAAATGATTGGCTATCATAATGAAAAGAAGGCATACAGGCTCTGGGATCCAACCAATAGGAGGATAGAGATCAGTCACGACGTCACATTCGATAAATCTATTATATTAAAATCCCCAACAATCGTCAACTCAGAAGATCAAGAATACGTTATTGAAGCGATCATCGGAGAATGCAAGATTGATGAAAAAAGGTAATATCTGGTAAAATAGCTAGGCTATGATGATGACGACAACACCTAGGAGCCAATCGAACAATTGATCGATACTGAAGCTCTACAAATTTGGCAAGATCGCATATCAGAAGCTAATTTAATTGAATCAACCGATGACCCAATGACCTACAAGGAGGCAATTTCTCTGTCTGATACAAAGCTTTGGGAGGAAGTGATCAATCAAGAGCTTAAATTACTTAAGAATAATGATATATAGATAATTGTACCTGAGGTACCTGCGGAACGCAAGCCAATTGGATGCAGATGGGTATTTAAAAAGAAACTCAACACTGATGGATCGGTTGCCAGGTACAAGGCGAGATTAGTGGCCAAGGGATATTCACAACAGCAAGGAATTGATTATGATGAAACATTTGCTCCCGTGGTGAAATTCACATCGATCAGGGTACTTTTATTGATCAGTGCAGTCCTGAACTTAGAAATTCACCAAATGGACATAAAAACTGCATTCCTGAATGGCGATCTTGATGAAGAGATCTACATAATGGTACCTGAAGGAATTGATCAATTGAAGCTGTCATCGAGAGCTGTGTGTAAGCTCAATCAATCATTGTATGAACTAAAGCAATCACCTCATATGTGGAATCAGAAGATCGACAACTACCTCAGCCAATCAAATTTTACAAGACTATAATCAGATTACAGCATTTATCTAAGAAGGAGACAAGAAGATCAATCGCTGATAATTATTGCCATATATGTTGATGATCTACTAATTCTGGCTGATTCGATGGAAACGATGAACAAATTCAAGGCAGAACTTAGCAATGCATTTGATATGATAGACTGTGGTGAAATTAAACATTTTTTGGGTATTCAAGTTATGCGCGATCGAAAAACACACATAATCACAATTGATCAAAGTCACTTCGCCAATCAAATCATTACAAGGTTTAATATGACAGATGCCAAACCAATCAGTACACCCCTTGATCCATCCATTCAACTCAAAGCTGAAGGGGGAAAATCCGCAGACCAAAGTCTATTCAGACAAATGATCGGTAGCATAATGTACCTGATGATCAGGACGAGACCTGATCTAGCTGCTACTATCAGCATCATCAGTTAATTTTCAGCCAATCTAATGCAAGAACATCACCACACCCTCAAACGATTATTAAGATATATTAAAGGAACAGCCAATTATAAGCTGTGCTTTGGACACGATCAGGATCTAAGACTGATTGGTTTCAGTGATGCCAACTGAGGAGGAGATATTAACATATGACAATTAACTACGGGTTATATTTTCAACCTATCAGGAGGAGCCATCAGCTGGTCAAGCAAATGCTAACCAACCATTGCCCTATTAATAACTGAGGTAGAATATATAGCATTAGCACATGTGATGAAAGAAGCCATTTGGCTATGCACCCTATTGGATAAGCTAGGATATTTGCCTAATTATGCAACAACCTTATTTGAAGACAACTAATCAGCAATCGCCCTTGCCAAAAATCCAATTAATCACACTCGATCAAAGCATATCGACATTCAGCACCACTTTATTCAAGAGAAAGTTGAATCAAAGGTGATAGATATCGTTTACATGGTGATAGATGAAATGATCACCGATGCATTAACCAAGCCACTTGCGTGACCAAGACTTGAAATGTTGATTGCAAAAATGGGCTTACGTAACTAACTTTTAAAAATTTTTTGTTCTCTATCACATTATTCTTATCACTTAAATAGTATTTTACATATAGTTATTTGCAGTAAATGTACTTCATGGATGCCATTCGTGATGTACAGTTGAACATTTTATTTCTATTTTTTATTTTTATTTTTTTTATTCTTTTATTTTTTATTTATTTATTTTATCAAGATATGTCAAGCAGGGGGAGTGTTGAAATTATTAGCTTATTATATCTCTCCCATCAATGATTGATTGTTACATCACTCAATCATGGCTTAGACGATCTTTGTTTTGTATTGACCAATCATAATTTAGCATTAATAAATACATACATATTGGCTTCATAAGCCAGTGCACTCTTTACTCCAAACACATTCAAAGATCAAATTTCAACATTTCTTGACGTTTTCCTGGTCATCTAGTCTTTCTATTATCACATTTGCCTGTCCAGTCAATCTAAATCCTTTCCTTCCACATTGTGTTTCTTCTAAGTTTTCTACTTCTTTCAAAGGTTACTGTTCACATTTGACAATCACCATCTGAGCAATTCGATCTCCTTGGTATACTTTGAATTGGCTATGATTGTGGTTCACCAGTCCAACCTCAATTTCTCCCCTGTAGTTCTTGTCTATTAATTCAGGGAAAGCTCCTATTCCAGAGTTATAGTAGAGTCTACTTCTTGCCCATACTTGTGCACATTGTCTGGGTGGTAGGGCAATAGCAATTCCGGTTTTTACAAAAGCTGATGATTTCAGTTCTAGGGTGTGTAGTCTTCATCTACATATAGGTCATAACCTGCGGCTCCTTCAGTTTTTCTCTTTAGTATAATTGCACTTTCTATCAGTTTCTTAACTCGAGTTGCTGTATCTTTTTCTTCAACTGTGAATACTTCTTCAAAGGTAGGGACATTCGGTTCCTTCTACTGTTCATAAGTCGTGTCCTAAGGTAGGTTCTGCCATAAGTCCTTCCACACATACTGATGCGTTCGTCGGGATGAATTATTTCCTCTAGTGCAATGATTTCTTCTTCTGAGTCTGAGTCACTTTCTTCAATTAGGGTAGGTCTATCATCTTTATTATCTTCCTGAAACAGGGCTCTGACTTCGATGGTTGTCTGAGTAGTATAAACTTCATTGCTCCATTCCTCAGGTACTTTCTCATCTTCATTCTCTTCATATATCATCTATTCTTATTCTTGGTCAAAACATTCCTTTCAAGTCCTATAGTAATTGATGTCATACAGTTTGTCTGGATATCTGACCCAGTTTTCACATTTCCAGAGGTCATAGGAATTGACTTCATCCCAGTAGCATCCTTGCAGATAGATATTGCGGTTTCCCCAAAGACGTCTTTTGCTGATATGTCCAATATTCGTCCAAAAACAGTCCCATACTTCTCCAGTGTTGTCTGTGAATAGATGGGGGTTCCTTCCATTATACAGTCCATGGTTCATTGAGGGTGGAGTCCTTCAGCGGGTCTGTGATAATCTTGGTTTCTTGATCTTCTTCTCTGTCGGCAGATGCATCTCCAAGGTATCTTGGTAAGATATCAACTTCATATCGCTACAAGTACACATCATCTCGGCACAATAGATGCATTGTTCACAGAATGGACATCTAGTATTCCTCATGTTGTACTCAACCAACTGATTCTTCTCCAGAGGTGTCAAGTGGCA
Organism: Endogone sp. FLAS-F59071; assembly: GCA_003990785.1. Classification (NCBI taxonomy): domain Eukaryota; kingdom Fungi; phylum Mucoromycota; class Endogonomycetes; order Endogonales; family Endogonaceae; genus Endogone; species Endogone sp. FLAS-F59071. The sequence goes on along the minus strand of RBNK01000304.1, from coordinate 16,727 downwards.
ATATTCACTATAGATCACTACATTTGCTTCTTCTTCTTCTACCAAGTTGAGATGTATCTGTCTGGGAGTTATTTCTTCATCTGTGTTGCTTTCGTCTTCTGGTCTCTGAGTGAGTTTCGGTACTACTCCTTTCTGAATATCCAGAGGTATGCTGAACTTCCTTCCATAGTTAATGAAGATTAACCTTTGTGCATCCAGGTTGATTCTGGCTTTAGCTTTCTTCAACCAGCTATTGCCCAAGACAGCATTATAGGATTGTGCATCGGTGATGACCATTCTGATGGGAATTATTTCTGTCCCAAACTGGACTAGTACTTCTCAAAGTACTCCTAAAGGTACGCTGCTTTTTCCACTTGCGATGACCAAAGTAGAGGTAGCAGGTTCATCAATATCCCATCCTAAGTGGTCTAGGAAATGCTTGGCAATGATACTGACTCCTGTTCCAGTATCAATAATGACTGAGCATGCTAATCCTCCAATGTTGCATTGTATATAAGCTGATGAAGTATAGGTTCGTTCTTCTTGTTCTTCGGCGGTGTTAACTTCTTCGAGTCAGATGGTTGGTTTGGTTTCTATAATCTGAGTCTTCACCTTTTGCTTTGTTGATGGTGTGATCTGAAAGAGTTGTTTGAAGGTAATGTTGGCCTTCTGACTAGCAATGTCTTGCCATGGGTTATATTTGAATTCTCTAACTCTCCTAGGCTTCTTTTCCTTGTTTTCTTCTTGATCCATCATTTCTTCATCTCCTGTGGTTGAAGTAACTGTCTCACCAGGTTATATTATTTATTTGAAGGCTTTGTCCCATTGATCTTCATTCAGCTGTTACCTTTATGTTGGCTTCTTAGGCTTTTTGATAACAACTTCGGGTTCTTGAGTTGGTTTCCTTTTTGGGTAGGGAGTCTTCCTAGTGGTAGTATAGCTGACTGCTTTGACAGGGTAGGCCTCCAGGTATTCTTCACTAAATTCCTCATCTTCTTCTTCAATTTCTTATACTATGTTAGCATGGTCGGCCTTCTTTTCCTCCTCTCTCTCTCGTCCTTCCTTCTAACTTCTAGTTTGGCAATTTTTGGCAAAGTGACCACATCTTCCACAGAGAAAGCAATTTATCTCAGTCTTGTTATATTCTTTGGCTACGAAGGTTCCTCTTGGCTGCTTATTCTGGTGAATCACCTTGGCTTCAAGATCGGCTATGTGTGCTGTCATTTCTGAGAACATCTTGATAATCTTCTCCATTTCATTCTCATGTGTTGTCTTTCCCATTTTTGCTATGACTGTTGGTTTAATAGTGTCCTCCTCAGGTGGTTTGGCTGATGCAGATACCATTTGAACTACAGGTATTCCAGTACTGAATTTCCTGCATAGATCTTGTGGTAACTTGTCATATAGAGATGTCGAATATCCTGCTTCGGTGTCCCAAAAGGCCTGTGCTATCCTGACTTTCTCCTCCATTCTTCGAGAGCTAAACCTCTTGATATGGCATTGGAGATCTGTGGGTAAGCCATTCATAAACACCATTTCTCGCACAACCAGGCTGGTTTCTCCACAGAGTTGCATGTACTGATCGATGGTAGTAACCCAATCTTCCGGGCACTGGTTGATTGACATCTTCATATTGAATAGCTGTTCCTTAATTGATTCTTGCTTCTGTTCAGTAAAGTACTTCTCCTCTAACTATACTCTTGTAACATCCCAATGAGCAGTAGCTAATGTTGCGGTGGGGGGGTTATTTCCAGCTGCTGCTGTAGCTGTGAGGAGTAATCCTCCTAGTCCAGTGGCTGCTGCATCCATTAGAGCCACACGGTATGTCTCTCTTGCCAGTCCTCTAAGTTGGGTGGCCAGAATAGGGATCCATCGAGTGCTGACCATTCCTTTGGCTGTGAAGTAGCTTTTCAAATTATTTAGGAATTCTCAAACATATTCCTTAGTATATCCATAAAAGATAGGTAGTCTGTCTGCCATGGTTTCTTCGTCTTCTTGAGGTCTTCTCCTAGGTAGTTGTAGTAATATGGGTGGTGGCGGTGGTAGTACCGTTCTTGCTTTTGTCTTCCACTATGGGTTTCGGCAAGTTCAGTTATGCAATATAGGTAACAAATCGGTCGAGGTGTCGATTGATTTCCTGCCAGTCGGCACCAATTGTAATAGACTAAAATATATTAATAGCGAAATACTTGGAGTTGAGCAGATGCAGAAAATATATTTTTAGGGGTCTTAGCAGTTTATGTGGTAGCATCTTAAGAAGGGTAATGTGTCGGTGTAAGTGTTAACTAGCAAGATTTCAAGTGTGATCGATTGAATAAAGTGTATCTATTAGAATCTCGAAAAACTATCTCAATTGCTTACTTCTTGAGTAAGGCTTCAGTATCTCTTAGGTTGTCTGTTGTAAGCTTCCTTAGCTTGTTGCAGTCCGAATTTTATTGATAATTATGAGCGAGATATTTATAAGAAATTACAAGGTGCTATATGGGTAGCTATCCAGGTTACTACTTGAATTTCTGATTAGCTCGACTAAATATAAGGTATAAATTGATTGGCTAGAATATAATAAAATAATATATCAGGTTATAATGTAATTGGACAGTGAAATAATATATCAGATTGAAATACTATTTTAGGTCGTAATAATACTTCAGATCTCAATAACACTTCAAGTCTCAGTATTATTGCAGGTCACATAACTTGTGATCTCACATAACCAAATTATATGTCGTCACAAAATGTTCCATCACATTATATACATCTATCTAAATATATCTATCTATCTATATATATATAAAAATACGATTTTTTGTAAGTTTAGTCTCAGAATTATATGGATTTCAGTTTTTTCCCCTTTTCACCATTTTAAACATGATTTTTACCCTTGAAAAGTATACTATTGGAATCTCCTAAAGTACCTACATATGCTTATACCAGTTTTATTATAGGAAGCTTAGATCAGTTTGGAGAAACTCATGAGGGTACCACCATTTGCAAAGTGTATCTACTTTTTAAACTCAAATGTACTTGGTATATTTAATGTATATAAATGTTTAAAAGATATCTGGCTATGAAGCTATTAGATAGATTTTTCATTTTCCTAATCAAGCTTTAGCAAATTTCTCAAATATTTTATGATTTTTATGATTTTTATGATTTTGCAATTTTATGATTTGATAGATAAATAGATCACATCCTGAAATGGATAAATTGCATCCTGAAATGGAAAATAAATCATTGTGATGATCGACACGCAACTTGCCTGATTTTCGAGAATGTTCTATGACCTTCTGGTGACGATTCCTGATCCCATCTATTACTGATTATCTCTTAGATATCAATTAGATCAACTCTCTGAGCTGTTTTTTGTGATTCAGATTATCTAGCAATTCGCAATGATCAGATAATATTTTATAGCGAAGTCTTTTAGTCTTTCAATTTGTATAAATACCCCCTCTATTTCTATCTAAATAAAATCAGTTTGCACAGAGTCTTGGAATATCTCAATATCAGTCATAGTAAAGCCTGAAGAGCACAGCACAAAGCTGTAGTAAGGATATGCAAAGGGAGATATCGCATCCATAATTCTGAGCATTCTCACTTGGTACATACAAACAAATGAACAAACGACTGGTTATTAGTACATTTGTCACATCTTGGTGCCGACTGGTAGGAGCTTTATCAAGTAAGCTTGAAGGCTAAAAACAACCGAAGCTCATATCCTCATTCAAGCAGGACTGAACTGTTATGACCGCGGACTCATTAAATTGATGCTCTGCATGAAACGAAACGAAACGACCTGAAGCTACAAATGGACTACCTCGAAAAGTGCAACTGGCACGCGCTATAGGAAAATGCCACAGAGGCATGCACCCTATACTCAGGTGCAGGTTCGAATCACTGGTATGACCAGGTTCCACCCAAGATAAGACCTATACGAAATGAACAGAAGAAATGAATTACCGAAAGGGCATCGCCAATGGCTACGCCGGTGAGCCAAAGGGCTGAACGATCGCTAAACAAGCTAAACTGAACAAAGCCGAAATGAACGAAACCGAAGTGAACTGATCAGACAGACCGAACCAAACAAACTAAAGGAGAAATGGAGAAATCGAACAAGAAATCGATAAATTATAACTATCTCGAAGCCAGTGTACCCTGGTATGCACTATAGGAAATAACTACAGAAGGACCACCGAATATTGCCCTAGAGGAAGAATAAAATGATCACAGCAACTTGGAGAAGAAACAAATCATTGGAGAGATTTCTTTATTGCCAAATCAGCTTTTGATCAACATACATGAAAGCGAAGCTATCTAATCGATCGACCGACCTGATCGACCTCTGGAAATTCCTCTTCCTCATCGATATCAGATAGAATCATAGGAGAAAAATAATCAAAAGAATCAATATCAGAATCAGACTTCGAAGCTGGCTCAGGACTTCTCTCATCATCAACCTTAGTATTAGAGCATCTCTCAGAAGTTGTTAAATCTGTGAACAATTTATAAAATATAGTAAAAACATAGAACAAGAAAATTGTTAGTAAATGAAAATACTTCAGGAAGATCCTGCAGACTATAGTACTTACCCTGGATAGGATATTGTGTTGTATCAATATCAAAGCTCTCGTCGAGCAGCTAAGTTGCTACCCCATCATCATCGTCGGAATACTGGCTAGAAGCCTCAGCTATAGGAAATCCCCACCACTGACTAGGACCATATTCTTCATTGTTGTCGTCATTTTCGATAGCACTGATGACTAAGATGTTGGACTGATCCACATCTGCATCCGAAGGACTCAGTATTGGACTGCTAAAGATTGGAGAATCAACATGATGTACAGAAGAAGCTGGAGGTGCTAGAAATTCAAAATACATAGCAAAATCATAGGAAAAGAAATCAGTAATGATCAGAGACACTTCCAGTTGATCAGACAGATATCTCGCGCCTTGAATCATTTACTTACCAATCCATCGACACTTGGGAGGATGCTCGTCATCACCGTTAGAATCCGCCGTATCCCGAGACTGCTTGCCCAGGACACTGAAGCTCGTCGAAAGCCACTCGCCATTGTCATCATCATCAGAATCTGCAGTGTCCCAAAACTGCTGACCTGAAGGAGTTTTACGAACAATCTCATCATCGTCGCCATCTGCCGCAATTCGAGAATAACGACTGGTGGGAGGAGTTTCACAGACGACCTCGTCATCATCGTTCCTACAACGCTTGCCAAGGACAGAAGGACTCGAAGGAGAACTTGACTCCACGAAATCATCAATAGTCACTGGATATCGTTGATACTGCGAAGTCATAGTGGAAGTATAGGAGAAAGGAGTAGTATGTGAATTAGAAGACTTTTTGGAGTTTGGAGTTGCAAGACAGAGACGTCGACCCATTCTTATACCCACCGGAATCATGCACGAATGACCACCCAAGCATGAGCACCCACCCCGAATCTCAGCGCGACCTCAAGGACTTACCCAGACTAGACACCTTATTGCTGACCCAAGCAGACAACCCTTGTCGAAGAGAACAGACAAATTCAGACAACAAGAGAGCAAGACATATAATGAGATGTCCAAAACGACGAGACCAGCCAAAAAACAAATCGCCGAAAGCAAGTCACCAGAAACAAAATCACGTGCAAATCCCACGCCCCAAGACCTCATGACCGACGACACCTCATGGCGAGATTCAGTCAGACCGACACACGCACACACGTATACATGCATGCCCGAATCACTTACCTCATTGTCAACGGTTATAAATAACCCTAGCGAATCCCCTAGCTTGAACGATTTGGACTGGTGAATCAGTTCAGCTCATCAGCCAGACCGTCGATGAAGCTAAAGAACACCCGACTGAGGACCCGATCCACACGAATGATCTAAGAGTTAGAAGGAAAATAGACTCGACGAATCAGCTAGCACCCGAAAACAAGCTTCACATATAAACAAAACAAATCACGTACCCGAATCGCAAGGAATGCACTGCAACCACCGCATATGGTAAAACCTAGAGTTTACTTACCGAAATCAGCAAAATGACTTACATGCGCACTATGTGGAAAGATTCTTGAGGATTCTAGTGAAATTTGCAACAAAAAACAAAAGAAAGTCAGAACGACCGAAACGAGAAAGACGAGCAAGTCAAGTGTTACAAATCCACGAACGACCATGTACCCAAACAGACATACCCACGAACCTGAACACGTACCGGACGAGATCAGCGTACACAATGACGCGATGACATGCGGGAAAAAGAGAAAGAAAACGTGAGTCCAGGTCTTCAGTTATATATTTTTTTTAATATTTTGACGCCCTCAGAGTCTATTTTATTCAGTTATTTATTCATCGAACAATTAATTTATTTATTTTATTTTCGATCAATTTCATCCCTTTTTTTTTATATTGAACAATAACGTATTTCTATTTGATGTACATTTCATTTATTGTACATTTTATTTATCATACATTTCATTTATCACCTCAGTAACTTTTCCCCTTATTCAGATCATACATTATTATATTTATTTTTGGCGATCTTCGATAGACACTTATTTCATGTATTTGTGTTTGGATATTATTCGATATATCATTATTTTATATCCCACGTTTCCGAGGAGTCATTTGTTTATAGAAACATGACGAGCCACTTCTTTATTTAGTAATATCCTTATCAAGAATAGTATTTTCTTATTTTTATATTTTCGGATAACTTGGACACAACGTTATGCTCATCACAGCGCAGATTATATACCCTACTCGCGATCAGAGCTTATTTTATTAGCTTCTATATCACCAATTCACATCACCATTTAGTCTCGAGAACGAGACATTCCCAGTTGAGCCCCCAGATATAACGATCAATGCGCAACTTGCCTGATTTTTGAGAACATTCTGTGACCTTCTGGTGACGATTCCTGATCCCATCTATCACTGATTATCTCTTAGATATCAATCAGATCAACTCTCTGAGCTGTTTTTTGTAATTCAGATTATCCAGCAATTCGCAATAATCAGATAATATTTTGTAGCGAAGTCTTTTAGTCTTTCAATTTGTATAAATACCCCCTCTATTTCTATCTAAATAAAATCAGTTTGCACAGAGTCTTGGAATATCTCAATATCAGTCATAGTAAAGCCTGAAGAGCACAGCACAAAGCTGTAGTAAGAATACGCAAAGGGAGATATCACATCCATAATTCTGAGCATTCTCACTTGGTACATACGAACAAACGAATGAACGACTGGTTATTAGTACATTTGTCACATCATGTTCTAAAATGGATAAATAAATCATATCCTAAAATAGATAAATAAATAAACTATCCATCTATCTATTTATCTATTCATCTATTCATTCATCTATTCATCTATCTATCCATCTATCTATCTATCTATCTATTCATCCATCTATTTAATAAATCACATCCTGAAATAGATAAATTACATCTTGAAATAGAAAACAAATCACATCCTAAAATAGATAAATAAATCATATTCTGAAATAGATAAATAAATAAACCATCTATCTATCTATTTATCTATCTATTCATTTATCTATCTATTTATCTATCTATCTAATAAATTGCATCCTGAAATAAATAAATAAATTATATCTTTAAACAATACCTAGAATTTCCAAGTGTTAATAATAACTACAAAATAATCTTAAAAATATATACTATATAAGACAATATATTCTTCTATTACTACTAGATGCCCCCCTCCTTAATGCTTTACTTCCTTCCCTCTCTGATGCTTCCTTCAAATTCTAATGCTTCATATTCTTCCTTCCTTGATACTTCACATTCTGATACTTCACATCTTCCCCTTCCTGATACTTTACATTCTGATACTTTACATCCTCCTCTAGAGATTTCAAGAGTAGTTTTATCATATGATCCATTATTCTCAAAGGCTAGAGGTAGATTGTTATAAGCTTAGGAGATAATGTTTTCCCTTAAATCATTTACTATAGTATCAGTTTCAAAGTTCTTAGAGGTTTTAGATTCTTTAAGAGTCTTGAAAGCTATAAAGTTAAGAGTTATAGGAGCTTTAAATTTTAAGTTTATCAGATCATTAGAGACTATAGTATCAAGAAGTATAGAATCATTGAGATTATTGGGTTTGAACATCTTGAAATTGTTAAAAACAATAGGTTCTAAAGATATAGATTCTTTATTTATATTATTCTTAGTTTGGTCTTGATTTTGGGTCGAAATCCTTTAAAAAAGTATTTAGGATATCTAAGTACTGACTAGTGATTATTTAGATCTAGTACTTAAACTATAATCTTCCTAAGTAGGATATCACTGTTGGTCAATACTTGAAGACTTTATATGTTTTCCTTCCTAAAGTTCTTTTCCTTTTTGTTAGGCTAAGGTTTAATAGTTCTAGGATATCTATAGCAGTTTCTAATACATATTCAAGCTGGTAGTAGAACTTGAAGTAGAATATATTCTGTACTCTTAAGAAGTTATTTATATTGTTATAAGTCTACTATATCTATAAGATCTTCTATATAATCAATCTCAAAGAAGGCCTATAGTTTCATATCTTAATATAAAAGTACTTAACAGATTATATTAATTATAGCTAAGATATCTATAGGAAGTAGTTAAGTTCTTTTTATAACATTGATTCTATTATAAGATTCTATTCTTTTATTAGCAGTATTCCTGATAGGCTGTATAGTCTTGATATAAGATATTTAATAGTAGTTATTGAGATTAAAATATATATCTTCTCTCAATACTAACTAGACTAGAAAATTTAATTATTATAGCAACTACATCAGAAAAATAGTTAATTAATCTATGAACTATTTTATTAAGAGCTACAAACTATTTTACTAAGAGCTATAGACAAAATAACTATAAATATAGATATTAGTTATAGATTACGAACTATTATTGGTAAATAGCTATAAATAGCTATAAACTATCTTAGAACTCTACTAGAATAATATCATAAACTACAAACTGGCTAGAACAATCTGCAAACAGCCTGCAAATAGCCTATGAGTATAGATGCTAGTTATAAACTATGAACTGAAAATAGTTTCCTGATGTACAGTAGCTAGAAATAGAGTCACAGCTATAGCATTAGCTACTGCTTATTAGGAAACTACCTAAATCTGATTGGAAGAGAAATATTTTACCAAACAGAAATAAAAATCAATTAAGGAGTAATTATTTAATATGAAAATATCAATCAACTAGTATCTAGAGAATTAAGTTACTACTATTAATCAGTATATTGTGACAGACTAAAATATATTAACGGTGAAATACTCAGAGTTGAGCAGGTGCAGAAAATATGTTTTAGAGGTCTTAGCGGGTTATGTGGTAGTGGCTTTGAAGGGTGTCAATGTAGGTATTTAACTAGCAAGATTTTAAGTACGATTGATTGAATAAAGTATATCTGTTAGAATCTCGAAACTATCTCAATTGCTTACTCCTTGAGTAAGGCTTCAGTATCCCTTGGGTTATCTGTTGTAAGCTTCCTTAGCTTGTTGCAGTCCGAATTTTATTGATAATTGCGAGTGGGGTATTTATAAGAAATTACAAGGTGCTATACAGGCAGCTACCCAGGTTACTACTTGAATTTCTGATTGGCTCGGCTAAATATAAGATACAAATTGATTGGCTAAGATATAATAAAATGATATATCAGGTTATAATATAATTAGGCAGTGAAATAATATATCAGATTGAAATACTATTTTAGGTTATAATGTGATTGCGGATCTCAATAATACTTCAGATCTCAATAACACTTCAAGTCTCAGTGTTATTGCAGGTCTCGTAACTTGTGATCAAATTATATGTCGTCACAAAATATTCTGTCACATCTCCTTCCTTTCTGTGAGTTAAACTTCAAGATATAGTTCTAACTTGGAGAAATCTCTTTGTAATTGTTTTACCTCTTCCTCTAGCTCCTTCATATCATTCTGTATAAGTTGATGTAGTTGGAATGTACTACACCAAAAGTAGTTCAAAGCACTAGGCTTGTGCTTAAATAGTTGATAAATCCGTTCAGCCATTTTTGTAGCATAGGCAGGGAGTGCTCCTTTGAGGGCTCATTGACAGATTTCCCTATCCTTCCGGTTCCAGATGTGTTCAACTTCTTCATCCCAGAGTTGTGTGATTCGATAGTATTCCTTCCATTCATTGATTCATACCAGGTGTTACCTCCTTTGAATATTGCATACAATCGATCGGGTCTTTTATAAGGTTGATCCTTCTATCTCCTCAAGGTCCTCCAGAGGTTCTATATGTCAGTATGCCTCGATCAGGCTGACTCGGACTTTATGGAAGTTGTTCCAGCAAGGCATGATACTTCTTGAGACGATTTCAGTAAACAGTATAGGGTAAGATCGTTCTTGTTGTTTTTCATAACTGATACGTAGTTCCTTTTATACTTGCAATGTAGTATGGTCCTTCCTACTTTGGGTCCAATTTTGCTGACCAAGAGGACTCTACTATGTTCCAGTATAATAATACTTGGTCACCAATCTTCACTTTTTTGGTTTCCTTGTATTCCTTGTTGTAATTCTTCTTTTGACGATCTTGTGCAATGGCAATAAATTCTCTCATCTTGTTTCAGACATTGTGTAATTCTTAGATTTCCTTTGTCACATGATGCTCGATTTGTATTTCCTAGGAGGTGTGGCTGTGTTCTGGGGTGGTCATTAATTGGTCTACCAGCTGATGAGCTTTTCTTCTATAAGCAAGTTCAAAAGAGGTAAACTTTGTTGTTTCTTGTTTCATTGTTCATAGTGCAAATAAGGTGGAAGGTAGGTACAAATCCCAATCTCCTCCTTGTGATTGTACTACTTTGGTGATTGTGTTCTTGATAGTTTGATTCATCCATTCGGTGAGTCCATTTCCTTGAGAATGGTAGGCAGTAGTCTTTATCTGGTGGATTCTGAAGTGTTGCATTAATATCTGCATGAATTCATTAACAAATTCAGTTCCTTGATCAGAGGTCATTTCATAAGGTATTCTATGGTAGCAGATAATATCTTCATAGATAAAGGGTGCAATGTTAAGGGCATCTGCAAGGGGCAAGGCTCTTGCTTTGGGGTACTTGGTCAGGTAATCAACTGCTACTACGATATATTGATTTCCTCTAAGTGTTCTTGGTAGTGGTCCAACAATGTCTATTCCAATATGTTCGAAGGGTCCTCCAGGTACAATCAGTTGTAAGGTCTTGACTTTCTTTTCTCGGTGCCTCTTCTGGCAAGTGTCGCATCTCCTGATATATTCTCTAATATCTTCATACATGTTCTTCTAATAATATTTTTCTGATAATCATTAATATATGTTATCTACACCCATGTGTCCTGCCAGCTGATGGTCATGAGAGGCCTGAAGTACCATCTGCCTTTTGTATTCAGGAACTACAAGTCATGTCTGTCCTCTGTGTCATCAGTAAAGTATATTATTCTTGATAAAATAGTTGAGTGCTATTGTCCATATAAGCCGTTGATCATTTTTGTTCATCGTCCCAGTAAAGGTTAAGTTACTGAGGTAATCCAAATATCTGTTATAAAGTTTAGTGTCCATTGGATAAGTATATTCTTTTTGGTTCAAGGTGTCGATCTTGGATAAATTGGGGTAGGTGTGAGAGGGTGTCCATATTCTGATGATTCTATCCTTTTCTGTATTGCGTCGTGAAGTCATACTCCTGTAGTATGGCTAGCTACCGTACATACATTCCTGTCAGATTCGGTTTGTTCCAAAGCTATTTGAGGGCTGAGTGGTCTGTTATCAGGGTGAACTGCTTTCCAATCAGGAAGTGGTGGAAGTGTTGTATAGCCCAAATGACTGCTACGCATTCCAGCTGAGTGGCTCCATAGGAAGGTTCTGCTCCATGGGTGGCTCATCCTGCATAAGTAATCACATGTTCTCCATCTTTGTCGTCTTGTACTAAAATTGCTTCAAGTCTGAATGATGATGCATCTATATATAGCTTAAACACTTTGGTAAGATCCAGTCTTGCCATAACTGGTGCATGGGTAAGTGCTTCCTTGATCAGGTTGAAGATAGTTTGTATGGCTGACGTCCATTCCCATACTCTTCCCTTTCTTTGCAACATGTACAGGGGTGCAGCAATTTTAGAGTAATCAGGGATAAACCTTTTATAGAACTGGACTAGTCCTAAGAATCCTCATAAGGTCATCTTATCTTGTAGAGTTGGAAAGGCCTTGACAATTTCAGTCTTCTTTAGGTCCAGGTGGATTTCTTCTCTATTGATTATAAATCCAAGGTATTCAATTTTCTTTTATCCAAAGTAGTATTTTGTTGGTTTGATCCTCAATCCGTATTTTCTAAGTCATTCAAATACCTCCTTCAGGATCACTATATGTTCTGCGAAGTTCTCTGCATAAATGTTGATGTTGTTAATGTACACAATCACTCCATGTCCAATCAGATCATAGAAGATCTCATTCATTGCTGCCTGGAAGGTGGCGGGTGTATTGCAAAGTCCAAAGGACATTCTTGTGAATTCGTACTATCCAAATGGTATAACAAATACTGATTTCTCCTGTGCTTCTGGCATCATTCTGATCTGATTATATCCTGCCCATAGGTCCAAGGTTGAATAGATTTGTGCCTTCTTCAACAGATTTTATAAGTCTTCTAAGTGTGGGATTGGATATGCGTGCTTCTTAGTGACTGAGTTCAATTTGTAATAATCGATAACCATTCTCTGTCCATCCTTCTTTGGTACTATGCTGATAGGTGATGCCCAAGGGCTCTTCGACTATATGATTACTTCTGACTCTAATAGTTCTTGAACATGCTTTCGTACAAAATCATGATAGTTGGCTGGCAATCTGTAGGGTGCTTGTTTGATTGGTTTGGTGTCTTCTGTGTCGATATGGTGAGTGAAGAAGGCTTGGTCTGGTAGATCCTTGAAACTGATTGTGATGATATCCTCATACTTCTTCAGTAGATCCTGTAACTGTTTCTTCTGATTCGGCAACAGGTTTTCATTGAGGGAGTAGATGTGCTTTTTGGTGCTCTCCTGGTCATCCAGTCTTTCCATTATTACATTTGTCTATCCAGTTAATCCAAATCCTTTTCTTTCACATCGTGTTTCTTCTAAATTTTCTACTTCCTTCAAAGGTTGCTGTTCACATTTGATGATCACTATTTGAGCGATTCGATCTCCTTGGTATACCTTGAATTGGCTATGGTTGTAGTTAACTAGTCCAACCTCAATTTCTCCTCTGTAGTCTTCATCTATTAATCTAGGGAAAGCTTCTATTCCAGAGTTGTGGTAGAGTCTACTTCTTGCCCATACTTATGCACATTGTCCTGGTGGTAGGGCGATAGCGATTCCGGTTTTTACGAAGGCTGATGATTTCGGTTCTAAGGTATAGTCTTCATCTGCGTACAGATCATAACCTGTGGCTCCTTCAGTTTTTCTCTTTGGTATGATTGCACTTTCTGTCAATTTCTTGACTCGAGTTGCTATATCCTTTTCTTCAACTGTGAATACTTCTTCAAAGGTGGGGACATTCAGTTCCTTCCACTGTTCATGAGTTGTGTCTTGAGGTAGGTTCTGCCATAAGTCCTTCCACCACCAATAGTGCATGCTGATGCATTTGTCGGAGTAAATTATTTCTTCCAGTGCAATGATTTCTTCTTCCGAGTCTGAGTCACTTTCTTCAATCAGGGTAGGTCCATCATCTTCATCATCTTCCTAGAATAAGGCTCTGACTTCGATAGGCATCTGGGTAGTATAAACTTCATTGCTCTATTCCTCAGGTACTTCCTCATCTTCATTTTCCTCGTTTATTGTTTGTTCTTGTTCTTGGTCATAGTGCTCCTTCCAAGTTCTATGGTAATTGATATCATATGGTTTGTCTAGATATCTAACCCAGTTTTTGTATTCCCAAAGGTCATAGAGATTGACTTCATCCTAGTAGCATCCTTGCAGGTAGATGTTGTAATTTCCCCAAAGACGTCCTTTGCCGATATGTCCAATATTTATCCAGAAACAATCCCATACTTCTCCAGTGTTATCTGCGAATGGATGGGGGTTCCTTCCATTATACAGTCCATGATTCATTGAGGGTGGGGTCCTTCAGTGAGTCTGTGATAATCTTGGTTTCTTGATTCTTTTCTTGTTCGGCAAATGCATCTCCAAGGTATCTTAGTAAGGTATTAACTTTGTATCACTATAAGTGCACATCATTTCAGCACAATAGATGCATTGCTCACAGAATGGACATCTAGTATTCCTCATGTTGTACTCAACCAACTAGTTCTTCTCCAAAGGCATTAGGCAGCGATATTCACTATGGATCACCATGTTTACTTCTTCTTCTTCTACCATGTTGAGGTGTGCCTGTCCAGGGGTTATTTCTTCATCTGTATCGCTGTCTTCCAGTCTCTGAGTGAGTTTCAGTACTACTCCTTTCTGAATATCCAGGGGTACGCTGAACTTCTTTCCATGGTTGACAAAGATTAACCTTTGTGCATCCAGATCAATTCTGGCTTTGGCTTTCTTTAACCAGCTGTTGTCTAAGACGGCATTGTAGGATTGTGCATTGGTGATGACCATTCTGACGGGAATTATTTCTGTTCCGAACTGGACTAGTACTTCTCGGAGTACTCCTAAGGGTATGCTGCTTTTCCCACTTGCGACGACCAAGGTAGAGGTAGCGGGTTCATCAATATCCCATCCTAGGCGATCTAGAAAATGCTTGGCAATAATGCTGATTCCTGCTCCAGTGTCAATAATAACTGAGCATGCTAATCCTCCAATGTTGTATTGTGCATAGGCGGATGAGGTATAGGTTCGCTCCTCTTATTCTTTGGCAATATTAACTTCCTCGAATTGGATGGTTGGTTTAGTTTCTGTAATCTGAGTCTTCACCTTCTGCTTTGTCGATGGTGCGATCTGGAAGAGTTGTTTAAAGGTAATGTTGGCCTTTTGACTGGCAATATCTTGCCATAGGTCATATTCAAATTCTCTAACTCTCCTAGGCTTCTTTTCCTTGTTTTCTTCTTAATCTGTTATTTCTTCATCTTCAGTAGTTGAAGTAACTGTCCTGCTGGGTTGCATTATTTGTTTGAAGGCTTTGTCTCATTGATCTTTATTTAGCTGTTATCTTTGTGTAGGCTTCTTAGGCTTCTCGATAATAACCTTAGATTCCTGAGTTGGTTTCTTCCTTGGGTAGGGAGTCTTTCTAGTGGTAGTGTGGCTGACTGCTTCGATAGGGTAGGCCTCCAGATATTCTTTGCTAAATTCTTTATCTTCTTCTTCGATTTCTTGCACTATATTAGCATGGTCAGCCTTCTTTTCTTCTTCTCTCTCCCATCCTTCCTTCCAACTTCTAGTTTGGCAATCCTTGGCAAAGTGACCACGTCTTCCATAAAGGAAGCAATTTATCTCAGTCTTATTACGTTCTTCGGCAACAAAGGTTCCTCTCAGTTGTCTATTCTGGTGGATCACCTTGGCTTCAAGATCAGCTATATGTGCTGTCATTTTGGAGAACATTTTGGTAATCTTTTCCATTTCATCTTCATGTGTTGTCTTTTCTGTTTTTGCTATGACTGTCAGTTTAATAGTATCCTCCTCAGGTGGTTCAGCTGTTGCAGATACCATTTGAACTACAGGTATTCCAGTGTTGAATTTCCTGCATAGATCTTGTGGTAACTTGTCATATAAGGATGCCGAATATCCTGCTTCAGTGTCCTAAAAGGCCTGTGCCATTCTAACTTTTTCATCTATTCTTCGAGGGCTAAACCTCTTGATATGGTATTAGAGATCTGCAGGTAAGCCATTCATGAACACCATTTCTCACACAACCGAGCTGGTTTCTCCACAGAGTTGCATATACTGATCAATGGTAGTAACCCAGTCTTCCAGGCACTGGTTGATTAATATCTTCATGTTGAATAGCTGTTCTTTGATTGATTCTCACTTCTGTTCAGTGAAGTACTTCTTTTCTAACCAGGCTCTTGTAGTATTCCAATGAGTGGTAGCTAATGCTGTGGCTGTGGCTACATTTCCTGCTGCTATGGTGGCTGTGAGAAGTAATTCTCCCAGTCCGGTGGCTGCTGTATCCATCAGAGCCACATGGTATACTTCTCTTGCAGGTCCTCTAAGTTGGGCGGCCAGGATAGAGATCTATCAGGTGCTGGCCATTCCTTTGGCTGTGAAGTAGCTTTCCAAATCATCCAGGAATTCTCAAACATATTCCTTAGTATATCTATAAAAGGTAGGTAGTCTGTCTGCCATGGTTTCTTTATCTTCTTAAAGTCTTCTCCTAGGTAGTTGTAGTAATGCAGGCGGTAGCGGTGGTAGTGCTGTTCTTGCTTTTATCTTCCACTATGGGTTTCGGCAAGTTCGGTTACACAATATAGATAACAAATCAGTTGAGGTGTCGATTAATTTCCTGCCAGTCGGCACTAATTGTGATGGACTAAAATATATTAATGGTGAAATACTCAGAGTTGAGCAGGTGCAGAAAATATATTTTAGGGGTCTTAGCAAATTATGCAGTAGCGGCTTTGAAGGGTGTTGATATAGGTATTTAACTAGCAAGATTTTAAGTGTGATCGATTAAATAAATTATATCTGTTAGAATCTCGAAACTATCTCAATTGCTTACTCCTTGAGTAAGGCTTCAGTATCCCTTGGGTTGTCTGTTGTAAGCTTCCTTAGCTTGTTGCAGTCTGAATTTTATTGATAATTGTGAGTGGGGTATTTATAAGAAA
>RBNK01000303.1:0-29454 GCA_003990785.1 Endogone sp. FLAS-F59071 | reverse complement strand
TTTGTAATTCATAATAATTAGAAAATAAACTGTTTTAAAAAACAATCGAGGTAGTGAAGAAATTCATCCATACCCAATCTTTAATACATGTTCCTGAGGCTTTGTTTAAATAAGACATATTTTCCATTGATAACACGCCTCCAGCCTATTCAAGGAACTCAAAACATGATCCCTTTTTCCTTGGGAAACAACGCTTCAAAGAGAGGCTTCACTGCTTTATCACAATTCACGTCGTCCAAGAAATCAAGTATTATATTATTCGTATATGGTGGCCAGGATCGCAAGCCACCAAAAAAAAAAAAACAGTTTACAGTAATTTTGATATCTTGAAGGCAGCGTTATCGCCATTAATTGTCCCAGAATGACAAGCAGTGTGGCCAAACCGGCAAGGGCACGGAGCACCCTTTGATGATTGAGCAACCTTTGTCGGAAGAGGAGTAGCAGACCTATATGCCAATAAAGAATTTTTCGACTAGGTGCACAAAGGAATGGCAAATATTAGTAAAACGTACTGGGAAATCGTAAACACAGGGTATTACATCAACACCGGTTGACTGAAACTTGAAATCGCTAGCGCTCGTGGGGGAGATGCTGGAATTACCTTTGAGTGTGAGAGGAGTACAGGAATGAGTTTCTAGTTTTGTATCAGCCCCTATTTCTACGATCAATACCCCCCAAATTATTATTATTATTTTCTTTAATTTTGCTTACTGTGAGAATGATCTGCCCTCGCCGTATTGTGGCAGGCGATGCTTCCCCTCACCACCTCCTCCGGTGTAGTGTAGGGTTTACCATTGTTGCCATTGAAAAAAAGGAATTTAGCCTTGATTTAAGAAAGGTATAATTACAAGGTTAGCGTATAAAAAATAAACCGCTTCAGGATATCACCACAAATGCCCAAACTTACAATTTTATCAAAAGGCTGTCTATCATTCTGATTATATTGGCCTGTATTGTATCATGGGATTACACAAGCATAGTCAGTTCACTTTGAAAATACTGACAATATTAAATATCATATTCATCATCAGACGCACAATTTTCGGAAGGATAAAAAAAAAAAAAACAAACTACTAACCATTGATTCCCCAGACCCAGCACGTATTCGTCATAGGATCCAGCCATGAGTCCCACGTATTGTTGTTTAGAAGGCAGTTCGCAGGTCCGAGATCGTAGGGCGTATCTGATCCATTGAGAATGGTGAAGCTCCTGCAAAATTTTGTCAACTTTTAATACCCAAATTTACGCATAAATAATAAAGGCATACGGGAATGAACTTAAAATACACATACTGCTGGGACAGGAAAATGTCAGCAAATTTAATAATGATGCTTGGCAGAAAGATAGCAATAATATTTGAGACCGACGTGTAATTGGATGGATTTGGGAGGTAAAAACCGTTCTTGACAACAATGGCAAAGAGAGTGCTATTTTGAAGAATATTTTGAAAGGAGCTGTCGATGCCTAGGAGACAAACAATCAGAAAATAACCATCTGAGTTAGTAAAAGTGTGTTGGTAAATGAATAGGGATGGCATAATACATACCGTTAAGTACTAAATGCCAAAAATGTCCGACTGCATCTGAGGTGGTTGCGTAATTCTGTTGTGTAAAATAAAATAAGCCCGAAAAGTCGACTAGTTTAATAAAGCAAGCTCGATGGCAAAAGTCTTTATGAACAAAAAAAAAAAAAAAACTCTTTTGATGATGAACGCCTTTCTATCGAGCTTACTTCAATTGGTCTACCAACCAATACACGCTCCCTCTTTTGAGTTCCCAATACATAACAGATGCACTTACCGAGAAATCATTAATGGGTTCAGATTTGACTTTCTCACCGATTACACCCTTGATTATGGAAACGGGTAGGGGTATGGGTTTTATCCATTGGACCAGTAACTCGAAAACTAAGTCGATCAGCTGTGGCAATGACAAGTTTACTTAGATTCGAATACTGCTGTTTTTGAATGGCAAAAAATACAAATGTAAATATACCATCTTCTTCATGAATGTATCATCGTCTGGCTTGTATCCCAGCCCCAAGGTCAGCGACGGTAGTGCAATTAGGCTCTGCGAAAAAGCATATTGCAGCCCATCGTAGAGGTTGTTATATGATGTGGTCAGGTGCGATATGGAGGTCAAGGTGTAGTAGACCTGGATGTCAGTAGCACAGTAGGCTTCCGAGTTGCAGTTACCTGTGGAGTTCATGGGTTAGTTTATTCGATCTGAATTTTTCCACAAGGATGAAGGAGTAAGGACAGGAGCAAGAGCTTACCAGTCCCGATGAGGCAATAGAATCCGCCATATCCGACTATAAAACCAAATTTTATTAGTAAACGAAATATTAGATTGGGTGAATAGTCAGTTAGCAGTGTTAGTAATGCAAATATTCAGCATTTGGTATCCTCCCCCCCTTTCTTTTTCTTTTTAATTAATTGGCACGTACCTGTCTGAGCATAGCACGAGTACCATTCAGCTTCTGCGTTGTTGCATTCTGGATGTGCTGCTATCCAGTCCGCGAGGTAAGTATCCATGTTCTCATCAATCCACTGCTGTTCGGTCAAGCGATACGTAAAGTTGCAGCCAGCTGTCTGGTGCGAGGCGGGTTTAGCAGAGTAATCGTCGGCGTGTGTGTCGAGATTGGCAGTGGTATTGGATGATGCATCATGAACAGGAGCGACCTTGGTATAGAGCTGGCCATTATTCGTGGACAGTCTTACCGCGAAGCACATTAGGGCAGCCACCAAAATAAGTACGACAATAAGCACCAGGAGCTTCCGATGCGAACACCTACGTGTTGGCTTGGGAACGACGAAATCTTTCTCAAGAACCTCTACATATAGTGGGGGGGGGAATCTCTGGGATCTCTGCATACTTTGTAGAGGTCAGAAAAGATGACATTCGTATAATGGTATAGGTGCAAGGGGGGAGAGGGATCAAGGTTGGAAAGAAGAAGGAATCAGAATCAATTTATCAATTTGGGCAATTCAATTTGGGGTCGTTGGAAATCTTTGGATCCCTCGTTTTAAGCAATTAGATAGCCATCATCATTATCACATTGCATCATTCTAAATCCGCACGGCTACATATACACACCCTAAAAAAATCATATCGATCAGGATCAGTTTGTTCAGATGTAAGTCTTGCGGCAGCTTGTTTCTACAAAAATCCAATAGTGTTGCTAATTGGATATAGATTTGTTCGCTTTTGTCCCAACTGTATAAAGAAAGTTGCAACTATGGCTTTTTTTTACAGCCCAAAGAAAAGCAGAGTTGTTGCTTATCACGGTTGTGTGCCGGCCGGGGACGTATATTGTAGGATGATTCAATGGTCTTTTTTACTTTTTACTTTTTAGTCGATGGTTCCTTCCCACGCACATCCCATTACCCGGATCTGACTAACCCCTTTTAGGAAGGTTCCTTTTCGGAAATCCTCCGGTAGACAAATCAGTCAAATTCTAGCTTTTCAAATCTCAATTTCCAAACCAATAATTCGCCGATGCACCCGATTGACTAATTTGTTCCTTATTGGTCAGTCAACGGTATATAAAAATGTTTGATGACAAAATTGTTCGACGATAAAATCGCTAATACTTTGTTCCATGTCCCTGTGCAGCCATGTTTTAAAATATTCTTGTGCCCATTCCTCTTGTACAGCAATATCTAATTCAGCTTCATTTGTTGGTCGGGGATTTCGTTTGTCGATGGTATTTTTGAGTTGTGCCCAGGCATTTTCAATAGGATTAATGTCAGGGCTGTAAGGTGGCCAGAAATCGAATTGAGGAATGCTTCCTATCACTCGCGCGTGCCCAATAAGAGTTCTGGTCCAGAGCCACATTCTCGACCTCGGCGACACAAAATTTACGGAATGCGTAAAAGAGAAGGGCGAGTGGCTCGTTGGATTGTAAGCTAGAAAACCCGCTGTTCACTCTCGTTCTGCTAATACCGCCCCTAATAGTCTACATCCCGCCAAAGCTATGCATTATGACCTCACCGCCCATGCAATACAGCAATGGGGTCCGGCAATCAAGGATAGGCAAGGTATTGTTTGTTTGTTTAATTGAATGATCATTTCTGTTTTCTGGCTCGCGTACTTGTCGATTGAGCGATAGCTAATCTGTCCATCTATTTATGCTAATTATAAATAATAATAATGAAAATCAAATTACGCAGTTCGTAAAGCTAGACAACTCAAAAAGTGCCATGGATTTCCTTCAGTTCCAGCAATGGAAGGACGTTAAGGATCGATGTCCTCATTTGAGTAAATACCATCCAGAACATAATGCCCCCCCCCCCCCCATCGGCTGGAGTGCCAGTGCCGGAACTATGGCCTTTTCGCTCTTCGAGGTGGAAAGTTCGTACGACTATGAGGTTACAGGCTTCGTCACCTTCACCTAGGAATCGGATGAGACGGCAATCATCACGGGACAATTAGCACGGGCTTTGACAGATCGTCTTATCCGTCCGACTATAGTTTTCTCTGTTCTGGCACGGCAAGCACTACATCTGGTTGGATCTCGATTTCGGGATTCCGAACGGCGGCACGTCGGCATTCACATTTATCGGTCGAGGGATTGATCGATGGGTTGTTTTCGTTTTTTACCAGGACGAGATCATTAGCGTGGAGTACATTGAAAAGGTTTAAGTCCGCATAGGCTTTTTAAACTAGTCTTTTTTTTTTTTTTTTTTTTTTTCAATCATAACATCTCATTCCCTACAATCATTTCTTTGTCAATCAGAATTTTCTTGTTCCATTTATTTTCGCCCTTTCTGTTGATAAATAAACAAGTGTGCTTTATACGGATCAACAACTAGTAATAATTGAACATCCGTGTGGAAACTTCAAAATCTGCAGTATATTAATGAAAACAAAAGAAAAAAAGAAGAAAAAAAGCCAAGGGGAATAAATGAGATAGGACACCCGACTTATATAAGAGATAATGACCCCATTTGTTTAAAAAGAGAGAACAACCCTGATATATTTTGATGATGCAACCCCCGTGCAGCGCCAAACTTTGTCGCATCCGTGCACCCGTCCACCGCACCCGTGCGACACGCACCCGTGCGACATATAAAAAAAAAAAAAAAGATATAATGCCTCCACAACCACAATCCGTGACGAAAAATGCACCGAATTTTCTAAATAACGATGACCAAAATGTTCTTGAAACCAATTGACACCTCCCACGGCTATCCACCGGCCTGCTCTCCGCCTTTGAAAACGCGCTGGTCACTGGAGAGCGACCCTTTTATTTGTTCGCTTTCCAGATAGAAAGCCACTGGCGCCGGTTTAGCTTGATATTCCTTTTGTAGATGGCGGCGATGGTTATGATGCGATCAATGCTATCGGCACCGAGGATGATCGTTGGTTGCGAAGGATGCGCGAGGATGAAGGCATAGGCAACCTAGGTGGGGCATAAGAGACGACATTTCAGCGTTTGACGGTGGCAAACTATCAAGAGCTACCGACAGCAAAGCATCACTAAGCACATGAAACCGCCCATTACCTGATCGATTGTCACGCCCTTGCCAAAATCCCCTGCGATTTTATGCAGAGTATCCTGCAGCTTGATTGCTTGCTCAGCGCCCTTGGCCTTGAGGGTAGGCTCGCCTTCAATTAAGGACCGGGCCATGGGTCGGACGCGCAGCTCCTGAGCCAGGTCCAGCACTCCATTCTCCGCTTGATTGAAATAGGCGATTTCAACCTTGTTCGTCATAAGCGGGAAGGGCAGGCGTGATTGCAGGAGACGGAATGTGCTTACGGAATGATTTGAGGCACCCCAGTGTCGGACGCTGCCCGAGTCACGGAGCTCAATCATTGCTTTGGCGAGCTGTGAGTAATAACATATAGATAAATATAAGTGTGATTAAGATGCAATACCCTACATTAAATGCCAATTTACGAAACGAGCATCCTGCTTACATCATCAGCATCCATCGGCGACTCAGGACGATCTATTAGCAACAGGTCTACAATTCAACCAATGTAGTATGACATCAGATTTAGATTTTAGAAAAAAAAATCCTCCGCTAATTTAACTGATTTTCAGTACACTAAACCGAATATACTCACCAATATATTCGACACCAAGTTCCTCTAGCGACAGCTTTACCTTGGAGACGATAAACTCGTACATGGAATCGCAAGTTTCATCCAAGGTTGAGTTGACGTTACATTTGGTAATGCTGTGCATGAGAAGGGTGAGGATCTTTTAGTGAGCGAGTATAATACAGCTAGGAAAGTAAGGCTTTATTATTGCTATTCGAGCGTATTAGAGTTAAACGTAATACTTACATTTCAATCTTTTTGCGCAGCTCAGGCTCCAATTTCAATGCTTCGCCTACACATATGCATCAAAGTTACTGCATGTTAGACTCTGGAAACTTCTACCCCCCAAAAAAAATTCAAATTCGTAGGCCCACATATACGAAATTCAGACCTCCAAAATAGCTTACCAAACAAAGACTTGCTTGTATATCCATCGTGAACACTTGTTGCATCAAAGGTAGTAATCCCCACTTTAAGGCAAGCGTGGATGACCTTCAGTGCTTTCTCGGAGGTCTTGACACCTTTGCCCTCCATACTACCACAGATTAACTCAGATATTTCAAGACTTTCCGTCGGGTGCAGTCTCACTCTAGGAACGACTACGCCTTCGACCTCATTATTTGATTGAAAGAGTTCCCTAAATTTGACCATCAACCTTTCCGTAAATTTTGTCCCCGCTGACGATCCGGCCTTTCTCGTGACAGCCCACAGTGACGGCAGTAGTGAGATTACGTCACTGAGAACCGCGAAGGCGTCGGCATTGGTGATATCTTGAGGATGCTCGAGGGCCCGGTGGACAACTTTATCATGAGCGCGTATTTCGAAAATGCCGTGGTTAACAGAGTCGAAGGTCTTAATCTCGAGATAGCGACGAAGGAGGATAGAAGTGGCGGCGGGAAAGGGAAAATTTGAAATGTCGTGACCGATAGCTGAAAGGTAATAAGTGATGCGTTCGAGATCGCTGGAATTAACAAGATTGTCCATAGTGGTGACAATGCGAGCTGATCCGCTTTCATCATAGAGCGCGGCCCAAATGTGATCGTAGATGAGAAGATCGCCACGTTTGATGCGGGCAAGGTAGTTCTCCATCACGAGGGCCATGAGGCGGGTATGGAGAATGTGCAGGCCATTGTCAATTGGCCAGCCAAGAACGCCAAACTTCCTGGAGAGCCGCAAGATCCTCAAGAACATCTCGAGCGGACACTGGATCAGCCAAGGTTCGACACTGCCTGCCGCATGCGACGCACTCCTAATCGCAGATGCAGCGGCCTCAGAGAATGGCATGAGGAAACCTGTTTCTTTAAAGTCCGTGGGCGTCTTGAACTCTTTCCAAAGCATCCCGAGCATCCATTCCAGGGCGTCTCGTCTGGACTTGGCCTCCGCGTCACCCTCTAATGCCTGCGCCCACTCTTTATTCATTAAGGTCTCATCCAGGACGGCTATGATTAATTGCACTAGGCTCTCGAATGATACCTTGTTGGTCAACGCGGCGGACAGTTTTAATCTCCACAACCTCGCGTTTTTTTCCAAGCCTACGAGCGGCAAGACAACCGAGGTTTCCTTATCCACGGTAGAGTTTGCACACCGAAAGCACACAATCTGCGAGCTAAGCATGTCGACATTGCGCGATGCGAGAGGGAAGTTGAGCGTTTCGTCAGCAGGGGGAATCTTGCATTTGAAGGCCATGACCACGTTCTCGTTGCAACAAATTAGGCATTTTCCGCGGAATGAGTCTGTGGTAATAAGGTCAAGCTGCAATTCGAGATGGTCAACAATCTCGGCATCCGAGCCGGCCTCGCCGCGGGCAGCACGGTTGGATGGGCCGAGCTGAGAGATCAAATACCCACTGCGTTTAACCTCGGCGAGCTCATGGAGGGCCAGTTCAATGACCGTACGCTGCTCGTTGCGCTGATATGCCTCGCGGAGCTGGCGCTGCAGGTCAGCAATGAATTCTTTCGGGGATGTAGATTGGGAAGCCTCTGTAAGGAGGCAGAGGATAGCTGCCACGTCCTCATCGGTGGCGCCTCTTTGGATTCTGTAACGATTTAGAAGGACAAGGAGGCTATCGAGAAGACCGCAAACTTTGCAGGCAAGAAGGAGGGATGTGCGGACGGTCTCGTCTACAAAGAGATCGCGAAGATCATCGCGAGTAAGGGTAGTGGAAGGAGAAAGAAGTTTGTCGATGCTGACGTAAAGAGAATCGTTGAGGCGGGTAACGCTACCGTCAACGCGGGCCTTCGACTTTTTAAGAACCATGCTGGAGAGGACATCCGGGGTGACAACAGGGAGATCGGACCACCGGACAGACTTGTCTATTAGCATAGAGTCGAGGAACGCGAAGCAGGCCTTGGTCTGAAGTACGTAGAACTGCTGGATGCCACTGTTCCAATCGTCCGAGTTAGCGTACAGAAAGAGACAGTGGTCAACCAGATGGAAGACTGCAGCACCGACGGAGGCGTCAACCTGGCCGGGAGGCTGGTTGGATGAAGGAGCGTTTCCAACGATGATAATGACAGCGGGAATGTGAGCAATGTTTTTTTCTTGGATTAGTTTTGCTAGACTTTCCACATCGCGTTGGCCGATGAGCCCATCAGTGATAAGGAACCAGATATCTGACTGCTCGATGACATTAGCGCATTTTTGTTTCGTCAGGATGCAGTGTGGACTAGTCCCGCCACAGGCGCCAATGGAGTCGACCTCGGAAAGAGAGATGGGTAAGCGCGCAGTGTCGTCCCAAGCAACGACCTTGGAATGTTCGTGATGGTGTGGGGTGGTGGCCAAGTATTTGACGATATATTTTTCGGTGTTGAGGATGTCACCTGCAACAGATCCGGAGATGTCAACGGCAAAAACGGTTTTGGCTTCTTCGAAGTTGATTGCCTGCTCTAGTTCGGGCTGGCTGTCGGAATCCAGTTCAACGACGTTGGCCCGCCAAGAGAGGTTTACTGGCTTTTCGAGGCTTTCTTCTGCGGTGAGAATGTCACCGGCGACAGGTGATGAGACGGCAACAGGTATGGAGACGGTGACGACGGGAACAGTTTCAACTTCCTTAGAATCAATCGACTGAGATAGTTTGGACAGGTTGTCTGCCTCAACTTCGGCGGTGATGGTGGCTATTTCGATTGACTGATATGGGTGCTGGCTGTCTGACTCAATTTCGGCGACCTTGATCTGCTCAGAGGTCGAGGAATCGTCAGAGTGTCCCGAGATACTCAGGCTCCGCGACAAGTGAGAAGATGATAGAGCCGCTATAATCGTCGAACGGAGGGCGGGGTTGATTGTGTTGTGGTGTGATGAAGAGCTTGTATGTCCGTTCAGTGTACGAGTGTTTGATGTACTCTTTGTGGTCATTGTGGTCATTGTGCTCCCTGAATTGAGAGAATTTAATCAGAATGTCACAAAGTTGCAGACTTCAACTAAACTACAACCGAGATTTCGAAAACATAGACACAGAGAGATGAGCAAGGTGCACGCACTTACCAGTTGAGAGAGAAGGACCCTGAGCATGATTAAGGTCCCACTTTGCTGTGTCAATGAACGATAGGCCATTATCGCCTAACATAATTACGATATCCAAAATTAGTAAACCAACCTGATCAAATTAACACTTTTCAAGTTAAACGAAGAGCATACCAGCAAGCTGTTTGGCTCCCTCCACGGCTGTCAGATGCTTTAAATTCTTTTTGCTACCTACGAGCATGACGACAATGTTGTCGTCACTATGATCGGAAACAGAAGAGGAGATGCTCCCAGACCTACTAGGATGGCGGAAGGGCCCCAAATGTTTGGACATATCGTGGTAAATGTCTGTGTAAACAAAAGTAAGCAGTTTGAAATACCATGAATTTATAGGCTAAACAATAACTCGAATGCCAAATAATATCATAAGATTATGCATGTACGCACGGTTTAATGTGCGCTTAAATGTATGCAATACATTTCTATTATCCGACGCTACAGTCTCCGAAACTAGCAAGCCATTCTCTGCTACAGTGTCAAGTAGAAGAAAAAGTTTAGAAAGTCATGCAAGCTTTTCTTATTTCACATAATACCCAACAAACTCAATATTTTCCACTGTACGTACAAGCAAAGTGCTTAGCTTCCAAGGTTGTCACCTTCCTATCTTTATCACACTTGTTACCAACGAGCATTATAACAATATTGCTATCTGCGTGTTTCCGAATCTCAGAGAGCCAGTAACTGAGATGATTAAACGTTGCGCGGTTCGTGACGTCATAAACGAGAAGGGCGCCAGCAGCACCTTCGTAGTAGCTGTGAACGGGAAAGGAGGACATTTTTTTTTTTTTTTGTTCATTTCTGTTTGGTGGTAATAGAGTGCTCGCAATTTTCGACTGAAAATACCTACTTTGAGGGGATTTTGTTTCGAGCCTGGCCTCCTAGATGTTAAATAAATGATGATGTATAGTGTTCAGTAATTAGTGTCATAATACTACTTTGCTTTTTTGCATGGTTTAAGGAAGCCATTACAAGTTTGTCCTACGGTGCTTTGATGCTCGTTGAAAGAAGCCGGAAGAAAGGAAGATGGTTAGTCTTTTAAATAATCTAACTTACCGACGTCCCAGATCTGGGCTTGGATAGCCCTGTTGTCGATATCAGCATAGATGGTGCGAGACGCGGAGTCGGTGCCAACAGTCGGCTTGAACTTGTGGTTGAACTCGTCGCGGATATACCGCGAATACAAGCTAGTTTTACCAACACGGGAGTCTCCCACCAGGATAACTAAGTGTGGGTAGGTAATATGGGATCGTGAAAGGATGAGCACAAAGGAGATTTACAAGGCATATATTTTTTCTTGATCTTGAGGCTGTCCTCCACCAGCCCTTAACTTTTCCGACAATAGATAACCAAATAAATACCTTTGAGAAGGAGTTCATCGTGTTCGTGTTCGTGTTCGGCTCTCATATTGTTTGTTTACTAAATGATTAGGTTCAAAGAGAGGGAGGGGTTTGTTTTTTTTTTTTTTTGTTAGATAAGGATTAAAGCACTTTATTAAAGCTTTTTATACCAATGTGCTTTGACATATTTCCAATAATTTGTTTTTCGGAGTGGCAGCCCATTTCCAAGGGGGTGGTCCCCGCGGGATTATACACAAGTTGCTATACCCAATATTGGGAGCGAATCAAATTGGTTCCTTGTGCTCCTTGCGCAGTATATAATCACCTTGTGACATCTCAGATGCTTCCAACAAAAAACATGTCGTCGGAGAAGGGGGCCGTCCTATTCAAAAATTTCCGATGTTGGGATACTTATTTTGCTTGCTTTGAGACAGAGTATATACCAATCTCAGCTGCGAAATAATCACCAGTCAGCTACGGAAATGAATGCGCCGACAAATTCATCGACGCACCCGATTGGCAAATTATCATTCCAAATTCGTTTATTGCTGACTCTCCAAGCTGTTGCAATGTTAGCATCGGAAGAGGATGTTCTATTAAGGATAAATTATACCCAGAAAATAGTAACTCGGCGAATTTGTCGGAACGGAGGGAGCGGGGGCGCATTCATTTCTGTAGGTCTCTACAGCAATCTGCATCCAAAATACATTCTATTATGTAATCCAAAGTATTCTAGAGCAATCTGAATCAATTTGTATTTTCTATGCCATCTCAACTTGGACTCTTAGGAATGAGCCACATAAACTGTGACGCGTCACAATCACGTTCACATCGCGTATTTTAAAATTTTCTCCACCATAAGCTTCCCTTCATTTATTCGACTTTTTTATTTTATTTCTATACCCTTCTAGCATTGCTTTCAAAGCTGTATAGCTACTTGCGTCGAATCATTTCCTGGGTGTGCTGGCTGAAATACCCCCCCGGAAAAAGTTTTTTTTTTTTTTTTTCTTTCCCCCCGGAAAAAGTTTTTTTTTTTTTTTTTCTATCAGAGCTTATTTCTATTTATATGTGTGTCTATTTTAAGTTAGGTCCAGTTATTAGTCAATTATTTATTTACAAAAGTTTTGTTATTGAATAATTTCGGTGAGTAAATCCCTTCAGTCTTCTTTCTCTTGAACCCTTGATTCGTCGCAATCCGAAATCCCACTATATGGGGCGATTTATAGCCACTAAACAAAGGGAGATAAGGGTATTTCGGCCAAGTTAAGGTCGTCAATAAACAGATTCACGAAATTTATTGACTAATAACTAGACCCAATTTAAAAGACACATATAAAATTAGGAATAAGCTATGACAGAACTACTTTTCCGGGTGGGGTATTTCGGATAGGGATCCCCGAGCCCATTGGCCTATATTTTATATTATTTGTCCCGACTACGCCGCACGCCTAGAAGAGACGCGCAGTTTTTATTTGTTTCACGCAGTTCTTATTTGTTTCGCGCAGCGCGCCCCATCCCAGATTCACAGTCTCATCCTCTGTTTCCACTATTACTTGATGGCTGAATATGCCTGAGCATTTGTATAAATACCCTCTCTTTGCCACATTAATAAATCCTTAGTTCCCTCTAAGTCTTTGAAATATCTTAGTATAAGATGTATAAATCCCGAACTGCAGCTTTGCAATTGTGAATAGGGCTCCGCAACGGTTTGGTTTCAACCGGTTAACCGAAACCGAACCGAAACCGAACCGAAACCGAACCGTGATATCTGGTTTCCACGGTTCACGGTTTCCACGGTTTCAAACCGCGGTTTCCACGGTTTCAAACTGCGGTTTATGGTTCAACCTACGGTTTGTGACGTAATTAATTAATTTATCTGAATAAAAAGCCTTATAAATGACATAATTAATTATATATATGGAATAATAGAACAGGAAAAGAGGGAGAGTTATTATAGGCAAAATTGATGACGTCATCAGAATGATGTCACGAACCATGGTTGAACCAAAACTGAACCATCATGACAGTTTCAAACCGAAACTGAACTGTGATGACGGTTTGGTGACGTTCAAATCAAAACCAAACCAAACCGAACTGTGCGGAGCCCTATTTATAAATAAGCTAAGTAGTAAGGTTGTGTGACAGAAAGATAATTTTTTTAAAAATACTTAAAGAATTAAAATATTATTTATAGATGATAATACTTCAATTTATACAGCATAGCTAATAGTAAAATTTCAAGTTGACTATAATATCAAAACTTTATCTTAGCTACTATAATTATCTGACATTAACTCAATTGAAAACTTATAAGCTCAGTTAAAATATAGTTATTAGGAAAATAGTTTTTATAATTTATAAATAGTATTTACTAAGAGCTACATATGGCTATTATTTTTGAAGACAGACCATTTCTTTTTTCTTGATGAAAGTGGCAGTCATCTACATGACACTTGATAAAAAAAATTAGTCCACCTTCAAAAATAATCACCTATATAAACAAAATAGCTATAAGTATAGATGCTAGTTATAGACTATAAACTGTTTTTAATAAACTTACCAAAACAGTATATAAATAGTATATAAATAGTTTTAAAATATATAAACAATATATAAATAGCTCTAAAACAGTATTGTAAAATAACAAATAGCTCAGAACAGCTTATAAACAGTCTGTGAGTATAGATGCTAGTTATAAACTATAAACTAAAATATTTTCCTAATGGTATTAATATAAGAAACTACTAATAATAAAATAAACTAATCATTAATAACTTTATAAGAAGAATAAAACATTTTAAAAGATAATAATAATATAGTAGTCTTAGTTAAGTTAATATTTAAGTATATAAAAATAGTTATTAAAGTAAAAGAAATATTTATTAAATATTAATATAATTAGATTAAAATTAAAATAAAAGATAGTTTATTTAAGTTTTAGAATAGCTAACTTAAGAGGTGTTAAATACTTTTAGTACTTTATTATATATCTTAGCTAGAGATAATACATCAAATATAAAAGATAAATACTAAATACTATAACAAATATACTAATAACTAGTCATTCTACATTTGAATAAACTAAGTGAGAATGCTCAGAGTATCAGATATGATATCTCTCTTTGCATATCCTTACTATAGTTAAACATGCTATGCTCTTCAGGCTTTACTATAACTAATATTGAGATATTTCAAGACTCTATATAAACTGATTTTATTAAAAGGAAATAAAGGGTTATTTATATAAAATTGAGCTATAGAATACTATTTGATCATTGTGAATTGCTGGATAATTTGATAAAAGATGACTTAGAGATGATCTGAGAGATAATCAATAATATCAGGAAAATATTTCTAAACAGTTTATATTCATAATAACTAATTTGTGTTTACACCAGTTCACCTTTGTTTGTATCTGTATAACTGCAATATATATTTGCCCAATGGTATATTGTTTGCATAAAGCCTTAGTTCATATATTATCAGTTCATGTTCATTAATAGATTCATGCCTAGGATATATTTAGTTTGCATATATTTTATTTTGTTGTTCTGAGGTGTTCTATTCATGGCTCTTAGTAAAATAGTTTGCAAACTAGTTAAAGTTTTACTGATTTATTTAAAAGAGTTCTTCCTAAGAAACACAATCCATATACTTGTTAACTAAGTACAAATTAAAAGAATATATATCTAAGTTAGCTGCTAACAGATTTTAAACTGAATCTTATTCCTGAAACAAAGACTGCATATGAACTGCCCTTATAATAGCATCTATCAACACAACATTAAAATTTCTAGATCACATAACTATGGCCATATTTGTTTCGAGATCTTGGGTAATCATATTAGTTTTTCCACCAAGTACTTTAGAATGTGTAGAAATATCAGTAATATTGTACTACTCCAAGTATATAAGATAGTGAATGTTTTTTTTTATACTTGATCTTGAACAGCATTCAAACTTGAGCAAAGAGATATTTGTTTATGCTTTGCTACTTTTCAAAATTTTTGTCTACAAGATTATATAAAACAACTCAATCATATCATAGAGTTCTATGGAACTATCAATTGTAGCAAATTATTTGATGAAATATACCTAATAATTGCTTTGTTTGACAATATAGATTATAGACTTCAATAGATAGGGAAGTGTACACTATAATCTATTTGAAATAAAAAAATTATATTTATTTTCAAAATTTACAGTTTGCAGATTGAATAAATAGACTAATAGACTTACTATTGAACTTACCAGTGAATTTGAAAGTTTCGAGAGGTTTTTTCTATTTATACAATGACAATGTCCTTCTTCAATAAACCCAAGATTATGAAAAAAGGTTTGAATAGTGAGTTTGAGGTCACCTACATTGAATATTTTTGAGGCCTTATCAATATGAATTTTAGAAATTGTACTATTTAGATATTAGTAATTTTCAGTGATTGGAGACCTGGTATCTGTGGACTTATTATCATTAGTCAATATTTGGTCAAGCTTGTCTTCAAGTGCTATTCTATATTCTATAAACTTGACCACTTAGGGGAGAGGGTCTTACTTGTTTGTTTACTGATATGGTGTTTTGACTTTAATGTAATGTTAGTGTTTGGTTATTTCTATATCAAAATTATCTAGTATACCAAATCTTCTAGTTGACTCTGAAATATGCTGAAGTAAATATAACTTTGAGAAGTTTAGAGAACTTGGCGATATCTCTATGAACAGTTCTTTCAAGTTATTGAACTGAAATAATAGTGTATCTTGATCTATAAGCATTTTTCAGTCTGAATTAGTGCAGAGGTATAGAAATACTATTTGACAAAATATGCAAGATATTTGGTAACCTCAGATGATAGTAAAAGGCCTCTTATGTATAGGATAAAAATCTATAAAATAGATAAAATATTAATAATATATTTGCAAAATTCTTAATTAATTTCTAGAATAATAATAAATATACCCTCATTAGTTGTTGGTATTCAGCTGTTATCTGAGATAAATAGGAAATTCCCTTATTGAATTTTCTAAATCTAGAATACCTTAGAATAAGATAGATGTGAAGATCTAGTTCAAGTATTAATTGATTTGCTGTGTGTAAACTATAACTTTGTCTAATGATTTCTAGAGTTAAATTGACAAGATGTTCCCAGATACCTTTTTTAATTTAATAAAGCATGTTAGGCATAATTATAGAGTAAATATTCATAAAGGGCAGTTCCCACAAAACATTCTAAATGAATTAATTAAATAGAAATAAGATTTGCAAGTAGAAATATTCAGAGTAAATTTTATTTCTAACTATACTTAAATATATATACTTTTTGCCCTTTTAGCCCATATTTCTACAGAAGTCTCTCAGCCTTTTGGTTATTGCTCTTTGAAATACTCTTAGATGTGCTTGTAATCATTTTTTTTATTTCAGTGACTGTTCATAGATAGTATTTCTTGTTAAGACAAGAAAATTTATCCTTAGGAGCTATATACACTGGGCAGGCATAGTTTGTACAAACTAGATATATCAAACATACTTCTGGATAGTTAGCTATAAATGATATAACTACCAGATAATAATCATAAAGTCTACTATCTGGTTCACACATAATGATACTACTAAAAATTTATTTATATTTGATAATTAATAACAAATATTATTGAAGAAAAATAAAATTAAAGTTTGCAAACTGAAAACTCATCTCTTTCCTACTTCAATAAGGTCTTCAAGAACCTATACTATATATGTATAATAAAGAACAGCCTTTACTTTACGAAAAATCTCTATCTCAGTCTTCTTCGGTGTTCTTTCAAGGACCAGAAAATATACAATTACCAGAAATGCATTTCAGAAGTATGTTTGCCAAATACATTTTGATATGTTACCAATCAATATGTACAGTAGATACATTTTGGTGTATTCAAGCAGATTGCAATGTATCTAGTCTATTCCAAGTAATACTGAAACTATAGTCATGCTAGCAGGAAATTTAATCTACAAACTATGAAAAGAAAGAGTAACTTAATAATAATCTATAGATAATTAATTATTATTTATAAACTGAAAAGATAAAGTACAAATATTATTTATTATCTAAGTCTCCCATCAAAAATCACTTTAATGAATCTCTGAGTATTGATGAGTTTCCAAACTAAAGTATTTCTCCACTTTGAAAACTATATCATTCTTAAAAGAAGAATTTAATATTAATTTTATATCACAGCAAAAGAATTCTAAAAAAACAACTCCTGTGGCCCAGTCCAAGTCTTAAACTTGTTTGTGATAGTAAAAACTTTGCTGTAAAAGAGCTAAATAAATAGTAGAATATAAGTATTCATTGTAAGCTATACTTGTATATATGTATGAAAAGATTTGGAGCATATGTACTGTTTCTTGTTTTGCTACTATGTCTAATAGTTCTATTATTTCTCTAGAGTTTGTAAATTGGATAAGACCATCTACTATTGAAATTTATTCATTTACAAAAGTACCAAGTAGACTATCTACAGTTATTTAGGATACATTCCCATTTTAGAATAACAGCTCTGTAAGCCAAATTTTATCTTTATGCTTCTAGGGGTATAGAGGATTGTTTGTATCAGACTTGAGTACCTATTGAAGTTTTTCTATAAACTCACTATGTTGTATGTATACTTCCTTGCTATCAAAAACTATACCACCAGTCAGTTTGTAGATAACATAATCAGTTGGATCATTGTCAGTTGTTAGTTTATAGATAATAAAATTAGTTATGCTTGGCTTGCTGTCAATGGTAGTTAGTTTACTGTCAACAATAGTTAGTTCATAGATAACATCAGTTGTAGTTGGCTCACTATCAATAGTAGTTAGTTTGTGGATAATGTCAGTTGCGATTGGTTCACTGTTGATAACTAGTTATATATGTTTAATCTGAATATCTGAAGTATATAGACTTGATAGTCACTTATATACTAGTGTAGTATAGTTGGCAGGTGGTAATAACTAGAAATCATGATCTTGATGTCTTGTTTTATTGATATAGATTATTGTAAAATCCTTAAAGTTTTGACAAACTGGAATGTTCTTATTTATAGAAGGTTCAGCTTTTTGGCTTTTGGACAAATATTGAGTATAGATATTGTGTTTTTCACAGGTATGTTAAGCAAGGCCCAAGGTGGATTTGAATTCCTGATTGCAGAAGATACAAAAAAGCTTTATGTTAATCACAAAGTTTAGAAAACAAATACTATGAGTGAAGACATTATTTAGCAAAATACCATAATGTTTGTGTTTTGTTTACCAAATGCAAAAGACTAAATAAGAGTGTTCATATGTGCATTCCAAAAAGGCAAGAGTATAAACATAGTTATTTTATATTTATAAGGTTAAACTGGAGATTTCTAAGAAATGAAAACAAGATTCATGAATACCTAAAATGTTCTGAACACCCAAAATGGAGCATGATGGAGTATGATGCCTTGAATTTTGATTAGTTTAGTCAAAATCAAATGGCACATTTATTTTTACATGTCCCTTTGTTGTATTCATTTGTTAAACTTTCTTATTTATTAGACTTTCTCATTTATTAAGCTTTTTTATTTTGCAAAATATTTTCTATAATATTTTTTTATCTGCTAACTTCACTGAACTAGCTGAACTTTCAGCAATGATCTCAGGTATAAAAAGGTATCATTTTTCTATTATTTCAAAACAAAAAAAAACAAAAACAATCTAAAAAACAAAAACAAAAAAAAACTATCCAAAAATAAAATTCCCTATAAGCTTCTCTAGTATTCCATTAAAAGAACACCAATATCCCAATAGTCAGGACTAGGGCTGAGAAATCTATACTGAAGTTTATGAATGAGTCTGCACTGAAGTCCATAAACAAGTCTGCACTGAAGTCTATAAATGAGTTTGTACTGAAATCTATGAATGAAGCTAGGCTCTTGGAAAATATATCTAAGACCTAAGATAAAGAAGTCTTTAAAGACTATAGCAGTATCTTAAACAAATCTCAATGATCTTGTGGAGGTATTGAGGACTCTTACAGATGCAAAATAACTAAATAGCTATGAAAACATGAAATCATTAAAGAAGTTTCTAATAAAGACCATAGCAGTACCTTGAACAAACCCCAATGATCTTGTAGAGATATCGGGGACTCTGACAGGCACAAAACAACCAAATACCTATAAAACTGTGAAATCTTTAACAAGGATAAGGATAGAGACAGTTAAGACAAAGTCTTTGAGGAAGACTGTGATATATTAAACAAATGCTAATAATCCTATAGCATTGTTGAGGACTCTGAAAAGTATAAAACAACCAAACATCCATAGTACTGTAAAATCATCAATAAGGATGAAGACAGGCTAAATTCAGCTAAATGCTAAAGGTGTCAGGAAGTTTCTAACAAAGATAGTGAGAATAATTACCAATAACAAAACAAAGGCTCTGGGGATAACAAATGCTACAATGGTACTATGAACCCTCTAGGGACAGAGACAAATGCTGAATCAGATATAATTTGTTCAGCAATTGCTTAGACAATACTTTATTGGATAGTAACAATAATATGGAAAGCAAGAGTAATGGTAGTGAGAGTGAAAGTAAGAGTAAGAACAGGAGCAATAGCAATACAAATACATGACAACATAGCTAGCCTAAAAAGAGAAATATGTCTAGGCCTATAAACATACACTCAAATAAGAGCACTAGGACTACTATCAGTTTGAACAAGAACGTGAACATGTCTAAGCTCACAAACAAGAAATCTGATAGCAGCAATTTCATGCTAACTCTTAAGGTTAGTAAGGAAGAAATAAAATTGCTTTTGATAGAAGTCATGAAGCAAATTTCGAAGAAAGTTAAATCAAAAAGAAAAAAAACATATATCATGTCATATTGCTTATTAATTATATATACAATTTGTTTTTATTAATAATTCACATATATCTAATAATTCTGAACTTATTTTGCATTATTAGTTCAAGTTTACCAGTTGGTGAACTCTGCATAAACTACAAGATTTCTGATATAAAATGGAGAACTATTATACAAAAGCTTATCCAGTATCTTTCTTTAAAGATCTATTCCCCAATTGTAATAATAAAAATGATAGCATTGTTACGAAAATTCTGGAGAATTTCAATCTTCACAAGAATGACAAATATGGCAAGATTTATGCCATAATAATTTGATTTGTCATTAATAGTTTTAATAATTTCTTTTCTGATTCACAAACTTATTTATAACTTATTTATGCAGATTGTTTATCAAATAACTATATTGTGCTTCCATATTTATGAGATTTTTAAAAAAAATTCAATTACATATTCAAGGATATCAAGTTCTCTATGAAAATGATCCCTTCTGAAGTAGTATACCTTTGTCAAGATACTATTTAGTATTTGAAACAAGACAACAGATTTATATATAATAAGGACTAGTCAGAAAAGTATATAAATACTTTTACTAGCAACTACATTAAACAATTTCTACATTACTTGCTGTTCAGTAAGAAACTATAGTTCATTGGAGTAGTGGAGCCTTGTAAGAGTAATATATAAAAAGCATCAATAAAACACTCACAGAAACATAACAAATAATTATATCTGCTATCAGCCACTAAAACTAGAGGATGCAAGAGCCTTATTTGACTTAGCTATAGCAAAGAAACACTGTAAGAAGATCAACTCCACTCTGACCAAACTATGAACAGATCAAGAATATAGTAAAGAACACAGTTATCAACTGATATAATAAACTATTACAACTACATACTAGAGTAATCCAAGCAGACACTATCGATATGGTAGAACTTGCAAAAAGAAATATCAACATCTACCAATTTCACAACACTGCTAGATAATTCAGAAGTTACTATCAAATAGGATATGCCTTATAGTTAAGGTAAGAGAACTGTCAAGAAACAACAGAATGAGAATCTGCCGGAATTCTAGAATTAAATCATTGGGAAAGGCGCATAGCTAAAAGAACCTTCAATATATTTCAATATTGGTCTTCTGTATTGAAACACCTTGGCAGTCTAAGTCTGTATTAATAGGAACACTTATGAAATGAAGAGGAAGAAACCTTATTACTCTACCTCTTGGAAAATTACCTAATAGATAACAACTGCCTAGAAGAAGAAACCAACACTTCCTTATTGGGATTAGATACAAAAGAAGAAATAGGTACTG
Organism: Endogone sp. FLAS-F59071; assembly: GCA_003990785.1. Lineage (NCBI taxonomy): Eukaryota > Fungi > Mucoromycota > Endogonomycetes > Endogonales > Endogonaceae > Endogone > Endogone sp. FLAS-F59071. Next base: position 8,381 of record RBNK01000303.1, on the reverse strand, counting down.
TCAACATCGAAGGTACCGCTAACATCAAAGGTACTGTCAATATTGAAGGCACTGCTAATATCGAAGGTACTACTAATATCAAAGATACTGCTGATATTAAAGGCACTATTGACATCAAAGGTACTGCTAATATCGAAGGTACCACTAATATCTATACTATAGATATTATTAATATGTTATTCAATATTGAAGAATTTCTAAATTAGTAACTAAATATTCCAAGCAGTAATCTGAGCAGCTACCTATATAGCACCTTGAGAATTTTGTATAAATATCCCTTAATTTTTTATTCAATAAACTTCACTTCTAAAGCTGTGCATACTCAAAGACCTTTTGAGAGCTTAAGATCTCACCCCCTTCTATATACTTCAAGAGTGCTAAAAAGACTATAAGTCTAAAATTCATAATTAATAATCTTATTAGAAACAAAGTACTTTTGATACCTTAGAAACCTTATAATGTACTTGAAGATTCCTAAGTCCAACACAAATTAGTATTATCAGATGCTTTCTTATAGGCAGTTCAAGAGAAACCCCCTTACAAGCCTAGTAAGAATATCAATTATTATATACTTGTAGTTATTGCTATATTTGTAAGTATTTTCTACTAACATTTTTAATATTTTATAAAAACTTATTCCATAAACTCTTTTCTGATTATATTTTTATCTTTTCTAATTATATATCTAGCTTGAATATGTTATATAGCCCAAATCTTGTCTATGAACTTTTAATGAGAAAAAACATAAGAAAATATATCTCAAATGAGTTGGGATAGTAAACAAGGTCAAAGATTATATTGCTCTAGCCCAGATTCAAGACTTAGCTCAGAAGTTTAAATTTAGGAACTCTGGGTGACAATCTAAAGATGATGATATCAATACATTGCCTTTAGAGATTTCTGACATACTCTTAGAGCTGGATTTAGTACTACCTAGAACAATAGATGGAGGGAATAATGGTAATGACAGGAAGTAATAGAATTATTTAGAATAATTCAGAAAAAAGTAGTTCTAGCAATATCAAATAGGAATATATAGTAAAACATTAGTATAATAAGTAATAAAATAAAATCATTTATACCTATACCTTTTTTATAATCTGTTCTAATATTGTTCATATAACTGTTTTATTTGTGAATAGTTAGTTTATAGTCTGCAACTAGTATTCATACTTATAGATATATTCATTTAGTTCATTAATTTTAATTCATAGCTTAGGACTAGCATTCATACTTATGGATATTTAATTCGCCAATAATAGTTCATAGTCTATAACTAGTATCTATACTTATATAATAGTTCATATTGCTGTTTAGTTACTGTTCAGTTACTGTTCACAATTAAATATGCAAACAGGCTAGAATAGGTATGAACAACTCTAGAATATCTATAGAACTAAAACTATTTTCCTGATGAATAGATGAAATATCAGGAGTTATCATAAGGAGTGAAATTATAGAACATTCTTGAAAATTAGGTAAGTTACATATCGATTGTCACAATATTAATGTTTCTAGTTCAAATCAGTCATATGACAGTTATATGATATATAAATTATTAATTAGCTAGATTTGAAAAATCAAGCCTTTGATTAGAGGATTTGGAGTTTAATTATTTAATTTAATTTGATTTAATTTAATTTATTAGGAGTCTACTATATAGTACTTAGCTTATATTTTTAATAAAAAGATCTATTAGGAAAATATTTCTAGTTTATAATCTATAATTAGTATCTGTACTTACAGGCTATTTATAAGCTATTCTAGACTATTCATTATTTTGCAATACTATTCTAGAGCTGTTTATATATTGTTTATATATTTTAAAATTATTTATATATTGTTTGTATATTGTTCTAGCAAGTTTATAAAAAACAGTTTATAGTTTATGTATAAGGGGGTTTCTTCTAAACCACCTGTAAGGAAGTATCTGATGATACTAATCCATATTGAACTTAGGAATCTCCAAGTATATTACAAGGTTTCTAAAGTATTAAAAGTCCTTTGTTTCTTATAAGATTATTAATTATGAATTTCAGACTTATAGTCTTTAGCACTCTTGATGTATATAGAAGGAGGTAAGATCTTTAGCTCTTAAAGAGATCTTGAGTATATACTGCTATTGAACTGAAGTTTATTAAATAAAGAATTAAGGGATATTTATATAAAATTCTCGAGGTGCTATATGGGTAGCTACCTAGGTTACTACTCAGAATATTATTGGTTAAGCTATTAATTTAGAAGTTCTAATCATTATTGAATAAGTTTTCATTATCTTTGATGTAAGTATTGACTATATCATTGGTAGTGCCTATAAATTCAGTAATACCTATATTGGTAGTGCCTATAAATTCAGCAATGCCTATATTAGCAGTATCTACAAATTTGGCAATACTTATGTTAGTGGTGCCTAGGCTTATGTTATCTTCTATATCTGATTCGGATATATCAGTTTCTACTTCTAAGTAGTTATTATCTATTAGGTATTTCTTCAGAAGATATTGTAATAATGTTTCTTTATCTATATATCATAAGTTTTCCTATTGACAAGATATTAAATTGCTAAGATATTTTAATACTAAGAGCTAGTGTTAAAATATGTTAAAGATCCTTTTGGCTATATATCTTTCCCAAGTTATCAAACCTAAGAGTTTTGCAGATTTCTGTTTGGTTAGTTCTTGAAGGTTTTTTTGTCTAAGTTATAAAGTATATCCAATTTGGTAGTGACTTCTAAATTGTCTTGTAATGTTGTTTAACTAGTAGATACTAATATTTCTTTTGATAAATTCTACTATGTTGATAGTGTCTTCTTGAGTCACTCATATATATAGTTGTAGTAGATCATTGTGTCAGTTGATAATTGTATTCTCTACTATATTTTTAATCTATTCATAGTTCAGTCTAAGTGGGGTTAATCTCCTGAAAGTATTTCTTTACTGCAGTTGAGTTGGATAAGGTTTTTGGATCCTCTGAGTTTGGCAGTTAATGGCAGGCATAGTTGTTTTATTATGTTTCTGCAAGTGTTTTGTCAATATCTTTTATATATCACTCTTATATTATAACTAGTATCTGTACTTATAGCTATTTTATTTATCATTAGGAAACTATTTTCAGTTTATAGTCTATGACTAGCATCCATACTCGTAGGCTGTTCATAGGCTGTTCACAAGCTATTCTAGCTAGTTTATAGTTCATAATATTGTTCTAGTAGAGTTCTAAAGTAGTTCATAGCTGTTTGTAGCTGTTTGCTAATAATAGTTTGTAGTTTATAACTAGCATCTATGTTTATGGCTATTTTGTTCATAGCTCTTAGTAAAATAGTTCATAGCTCTTAGTAAAATAGTTTGTGGATTAATTAATCATTTTTCTGATAATAGCTTTTAATAAATACTATTTATAAATAATTAAATTATTTTTCTAATGTTTTAGTATCTATTATAATAGAAATAATTTTATTTTATTAAAATACTAGAAATATATTTATACTATAGTACTAGTTAGACAAGTATATTCTTTATATTTATATTATTAATTTCCAAATTGTAAATTATATAATCTATAAAGTATAATACATATATTATAATAAATATACTAATAACTAGTTATTTTATATTTAAATATATCAAGTACATTAGAAAAATGATTAATTAATTCATGAACTATTTTACTAAGAGCTGCAAACTATTTTACTAAGAGCTACAAATAAAATAGCTATGAATATGCTATGAACTATTATTGGCAAATAGCTATAAACTACTCTAGAACTTTGCTAGAATAATATTGTGAACCTTAAATACCTTTAGAATAATATTGCAAACTATGAACTGGCTAGAACAGCCTGTGAACAGCCTGCAAACAGCCTGTGAACAGCCTATAAGCACAGATATTAGTCATAGACTATGAACTGAAAATAGTTTTCTAATGTGAGAATACTTAGAATTATGGATGTGATATCTCTCTTTATGTATCCTTACTACAAGCTATGTGCTGTACTATTCAGGCTTTACTATGACTGATATTGAGATATTCCAAGACTCTATGCAAAACTGATTTATTTAGATAGAAATAGAGGGGATATTTATACAAATTTGAAAGAATTGAAAGAACAATTAAGAATAGACTTTGCTACAAGTATGACTTAATAACTACAAATAACATTCTATCAATAAAAATAAGATCAGTTGCTAAAAACTACATTCATCACTAGTGGTGAGATTGCTCACTAGAAATGAAGTTTGTTGATAAAATGACACTAGCTAAAAATGGAAGGGGACAGAAAATCATGGTAACTCCAAATCAAGCGTAGTACTAAATTCATAGAAATCAGGCAAGTTGGGGGTTGACCGTCACAATATAAACATCAAAAATTCAAGAATACTAGGTTATAGCTAGCCACATGTAAATTTATGAAATTTCTGTTTTTTTTTTTTTTTTTTTTTTTTTTTTTTTTTTTTTTTTTTTTTTTTTTTTTTTTTTTTTTATGTCTCATTGAGTGAAGGACCAAATATTCGTACACTCACTTCAATTCGTATTTTTTTTTTCTTTTTTTTTTTTTTTGTTTTTTTTTTTTTTTTTTTTTTTTTTTTTTTTTTTTTTTTTTTTTTTTTTTTGATGTCGCATTGAGTGAAGGACCAAATATTCGTACACTCACTACAATCCGGATTTCTCTTTTCTTTCTTTCTTTTTAGGGCGAAAAAGGTCAATCCTCTTCAAGGAGACCGACCTATCAATGATACAACGAAATCCAAGATACATAGAAGGGAGAAATGGAGAAAAGCTGTTTACTCGAGAAAAAGAGATGTAATAGAATGGATGTCCCATACATAGCATTTGTTATTTAGTTGAAATGCAACGTCACCATGGAGCGGAGTTCTTTTGCCATGGAGCGGAGTTCTTTTGGGCGGACTTCCAACACAAATTAGGGTTTTTCTTTTATCTTTTGTATAAATCTGACAATACTATATTATACTATTACGAATAAAAATTAGCATTAAGAAAAAGAAAAAAAAAAAAAAAAAAAAAAAAAAAAAAAAAAAAAAAAAAAAAAAAAAAAAGTAGATAATCTTAACGGCAGAGCCAAGCAAAACTAATAGCAACAAAAAGACCGATCCTTGAATAAAACGGAATTTGAATTATCATTGTCCCTCAATCTTGTGTTTGTTGTACCCTCCATTTCATTCGATCGATCGTCAAAAAAAGGGGGGAGGGGTTCACGTGAGACCTGTTTGCCGATCGCAATAAATAGCACTGCGCTAGACGTTAAGTGGCCAAATTTCCTTTTGCGGATCAACCCTGCTGGCAAATAACGCTACTGTGAAACGAACGATCAGAGTCAATTGTGCATGACCAGGGTGTGCTATAGTGATACTGAATCTTAATTGCAGAGTTATGTTCAATTTATTTATGCTATTGCTTTTTTACATGCGAACTTTCCAGTTTGCTTCAAGATGAATAACTGCAAGTCCTATACTCTATACATCGCGTGTATGAAATCATAACAAATGAAAGAAAATAAAGAAAAAGAAAAAAGTCCGAATAAATAAAAATAATTAATTAATTAATTAATAATAAATAATTATAAAAAAAAAAAAATTGATTGTCAGTGCATCAAACCTCCTCACTTCCTCCTCGCCCAACTTTTACTTTACAACCCTATCATCATCCCCCTCGCACGTCTTTTCTTCTCATCTACCTGAGCTCGTATCCACTGATTGCCTCCGTCCAGCGTGGATCCCAAACTGGATTCTGGGCTCGTCTCGCTAGATCCGGGCGACCCTATGGGGCGCGGTAGGATGGCTACAATGGTGTTGTCGGCGGTAATGTCGTCTGAGGATGCGTGCTTGTGGACGAGGCGGTTGCCGAGCGACGCCATACCGATCTCGTCGTCGGCATCGGGGTCGTAATTCATCTCCAAGAACATCCGGTCGTCGTCCGAGGTCTTCTTGGAGGCCATGAGGAACTTGCGGACAAACCATGGCATGAAACCTGCCCGTGGGGGATAGGCAGATGGGTCGGGCTTGGCAGCAAAGAAGGAGTCGGTGGGTTTCAAGTTCGGCTCGCCATATTTTGCGATAAGGTCACGTCTGAGGTGGGACAGGGCGGTGGCCACAGCAGGGTCGAGCATGAAGGCGATACAGTTCCAGAGACCCGGGGAGGCCTTCCCAATGACGCCCCAAACGTTGAGTGGGAAGCTTGAACTAGAGGTAACATACATGTCAATCTGCGCAACGATAAAACCAGTTTGCGTGATGAACGGGACCAAAGGATAGAGCAACACACGGCGGACGACACGATTGATGGTTCTGCGAGTCTTTTGCTGCCGTAAGAATTCGGCGTCGCTGGACCGGCTGCGTCTGCGGTCGGCTACGTTCTGGGAAGGTGTCTGCGCGTCCATCTCCGCAGACTCACGCCAGAGTTTGAGGCCCACCAGAACCACAATCAACAGGCAGTAGACGATACAGATTATGGTGGGGATCTCAAGAGTGCTAAATTCCCATATCAGGGAGACGGTGCTTCCGGAGGGCGTATACCAGCAAGAGTGCTGGGCTTCGTCGAAGCCGTACCGACCGGCGGCGACCGGGATGCCGACTGATAGGACAGATAAGCCAATGGACAGAATATAGTACCATTTTTCGATGTTTGGATTGAAAGGCTTTTTGTGCAGGAAAAGGTACTGCAGGTTAAAGGCGATGGCGGCGGAAAAAAAAACGTACTGGTTTGACAGCCCAACGCAGCCAGCGACCACTGGGTTGCAGCTTATATGATACTTGTAAGCGAGGAAGTTGAAGAGGACTATAGAGATGTGAGAGAACAAGTCGGTGATGGAGATGGCGAGGTTGAGGCGGAGGCTGACCCGATCCACTAGCTTCTTATCGTACCACCTCATGAGCAGGAAAAAGATAATCACCACCGACGCCGCGACCATGGAAACTCCGTTGAGGTATATATTGAAATGGCTGAGCAGAAGAATCCCACTATAATCGTGTAGGCCGAGATCGGACCGCGGAAAAAGACTTGAATACCGTTGGTCCAGCATGTTGAAAACAGTGTGTGGGAGTAGAGAAGAAGTTCTCTGGTACAAAAGGAAGGAACTGCGGCCCGACACTTTCACAGTTTCCGAAATCGATTTATTTCCATTTACCGCGTAGGGTCAGTCACGCAATTTATTTAGAAGACCTCCGACCGTGTTCAGCCCAAAACGCCGGTTTTGGAGGTCCCGTGCGAATGGGTAAATGGGTTATTTCTATATTATGCAACAGGATATATATACAACGTCAGGGAGCACCAGACCTAATCAATTTATCAATTTATTGAATTTATTGCTACTTAAGATTATCTAATCTTCGCCCTGGTTGAGTCAGTTATGCCAAATTCGTTTCTCTCCTTTCCCGCTCCTTCCGCTTATTCACCCAAACGCGGCGCAGCTCCCACCGTACCCTGTCCACTCCCTCTGCCCAGTTCCTCCCGGCTAGTCCCGCCAGCTCGTCCACCTGCTCGCCAGTATACACCAGATTCCACGTACTGCAATATTCGCTTGTCTGCGGGTCGAACCCTTTCTCATACTGCGGGTTGGCGATCAACGGGAGATAGACCAGCGTCAGCGCACGCACAGTTTTGTCTTCCCCCTTCTCTCTTGGCTCCGCATCGACGTCGATCTGAGTCTCTCTTGTCTCGCCTCGGAAGATCACGCACGGCCCCATCTCTTCTCCCTTCTTCCATCCTGCCCCCACCGGCCACCCCTTGATCCCCCTGCGCCGCACGTACCCTTCCGCACGATCAAACCACGGCGCAGTCTGTATGTCAGCAGACATATCAAGTGCGAGGATCATGTCACAGGCGCGGCCGGGGCGAAGGAGCGGGTGGAAGGGAATATTATTATCGAGGCCGGCATCGGTCAGGAGAAGGTAAGGAGATGTAGGGGGCAAGCCGGTGGTTTGGGAGGTCGGTGGGAGATGAAGAAAAGGGTTAGGGAAAGAGGCGGGGGATATGGGGTGGATGGTTGAAAGGGAGCGGTCGTACTGTGAGGTTTGTCGGAGATGAAATCGGGAAAATATAATTAGAAGAATTGGTTAGGCTTGAGTCACCTATAAATTAACAGTTACCCAGAAGGATAAATGAAAGATAAATGAAAATCAAAAAGAAAATGAAAGATAAGAAAATGAAAAAAAAAAAAAAAAAGAAAAAAAAAAAAAAAAAAAAAAAGGAAAAAAAAAAAAAAAAAAAAAAAAAAAAAAAAAAAAAAAAAAAAGGGAAAAAAACGAAAAATGAAAAAAAAAAAAAAGATACCTCTTGCACTACTCCATCTGCCCTTTCCACAATCGCTGCTGGCAGCAGCCCCCGAATCTCGTGATAGTAGTGTGCCAGCGTCGCCGCGAACGCTG
>RBNK01000302.1:0-29502 GCA_003990785.1 Endogone sp. FLAS-F59071 | reverse complement strand
GATCACAATTGATCAAAGCCACTTCGCCAATCAAATCATTATAAGGTTTAATATGATGGATGCCAAGCCAATCAGTACACCCCTTGATCCATCCATTCAACTCAAAGCTGAAGGAGGAAAATCTGCAGACCAAAGTCTATTCAGACAAATGATCGGCAGTATAATGTACCTGATGATCGGGACGAGACCTGATCTAGCTGCTACTATCAGCATCATCAGTCAATTCTCGGCCAATCCAATGCAAGAACATCACCACGCCCTCAAATGATTATTAAGATATATTAAAGGAACAGCCAATTATAAGCTATGCCTTGAACGCAATCAGGATCTAAGACTGATCGGTTTCAGCGATGCTAACTGGGGAGGAGACATTAACACACGATGATCAACCACAGGATATATTTTCAACCTATCAGGAGGAGCTATCAGCTGGTCAAGCAAACGCCAAGCAACCATTGCTCTATCAACAACTGAGACAGAATATATGGCATTAGCTCATGCGACAAAGGAAGCCATTTGGCTATGCACCCTATTGGATGAGCTAGGATATTTGCTAAATTGTGTAACAATCTTATTTGAAGACAACCAATCAGCAATCACCCTCGCCAAAAATCCAATTAATCACACTCGATCAAAGCATATCGACATTCAGCACCACTTTATTCGAGAGAAAGTTGAATCAAAGGTGATAGATATTGTTTACATGGCGACAGATAAAATGATCACCGATGTATTAACCAAGCCACTTGTGCAACCAAGACTTGAAATGTTGATCGCAAAAATGGGCTTATGTAACTAACATTATTTCTTTAAAAATTTTATGTTCTTTATCATGTCATTCTTATCACTCAAGTAGTATTTTATATATAATTATTTGCAGTAAATGTACTTTATGGATGACATTTGTGATGTACAGTTGAACACTTTACTTTTATTCTTTTATTTTTTTACTTATTTATTTTTATCAAGATATATCAAGCAGGGGGAGTGTTGTAATTATTAGCTTATTATATCTCTCCTATCAATGATCGATGCATCAACGATCGATCATACATCACTCAATTGTGGCTTAGATGATCTTTGTTTGTATCGACCAATCATAATTTAGCATTAATAGATACACGCATATTGGCTTCATTAGCCAGTGCGCTCTTTACTCCAAATACACACATTCAAAGATCAAATTTCAACAAATATTTCCTAGACCGCTTGGGATGAGATATTGATGAACCTGCTACCTCTACTTTGGTCATCGCAAGTGGAAAGAGCAGTGTACCCTTAGGAGTACTCCGAGAAGTACCAGTCCAGTTTGGAACAGAGATTATTCCTGTCAGAATGGTTGTCACTGATGTACAATCCTACAATGCTGTCTTGGGCAACAGCTGGTTGAAGAAAGCTAAAGCTAGAATTGACCTGGATGCACAAAGGCTAATCTTTGTCAACCATGGAAGAAAGTTCAGCATACCTTTAGATATTCAGAAAGGAGTAGTACCGAAACTCACTCAGAGACTGGAAGACAAAAGTGACATAGATGAAGAAATAACCCCCGGACAGGCACACCTCAACCTGGTAGAAGAAGAAGAAGCGAACATAGTAATCCATAGTGAATATCACCGCCTGATGCCTCTGGAGAAGAACCAGTTGATTGAATACAACATGAGGAACACTAGATGTCCATTCTGTAAGCAATGCATCTATTGCGCAGAAATGATGTGCACCTGCAGCGATACAAAGTTGATACCTTACCAAGATACCTTGGAGATGCACTTGCCAACAGAGAAGAAGATCAGGAAACCAAGATTACCACAGACCTGCCAAAGGACTCCACCCTCAATGAATTATAGGCCGTATAATGGAAGGAACCCTCATCCATTTGCAGACAACACTGAAGAAGTATGGGACTGTTTTTGGACGAATATCAGACATATCGGCAAAGGACATCTTTGGGGAAATCGCAACACCTATCTGCAAGGATGCTATTGGGATGAAGTCAACCCTTATGACCTCTGGGAATGTGAAAACTGGGTCAGATATCCAGACAAACTGTATGATATCAACTACCATGGAACTTGAAAAGAACGTTATGATCAAGAACAAGAACAAACGATACTCGAAGAAAATGAAGATGAGGAAGTACCTGAAGAATGGAGCAATGAAGTTTACACTACTCAGATGCCTATCGAAGTCAGAGCCTTATTTCAGGAAGATGATGAAGAGGATGGACCTATCCTGATTGAAGAAAGCAATTCAGACTCAGAAGAAGAAATCATTGCACTTGAAGAAATAATTCACCCCAATGAATGCATTAGCATGCACTATTGGTGGTGGAAGGACTTGTGGCAGAACCTACCTCAGGACACAACTCATGAACAGTGGAAGGAACCAAATGTCCCTACCTTGGAAGAAGTGTTCACAGTTGAAGAAAAAGATACAGCAACCCGAGTTAAGAAACTGATAGAAAGCGCAATCGTACCGAAGAGGAAAACCGAAGGAGCCACAAGATATGACCTATACGCAGGTGAAGACTACACTCTAGAACCAAAATCATCAGCCTTTGTAAAAACTGGAATCGCTATCGCCCTACCACCCGGACAATGTGTGCAAGTATGGGCAAGAAGTGGACTCTACTGCAACTCTGGAATAGGAGCCTTCCCTGGATTAATAGACGAGGACTACAGGGGAGAAATTGAGGTTGGACTAGTAAACCACAACCACAGCCAATTCAAAGTATACCAAGGTGATCGAATTGCTTAGATGGTGATAGTCAAATGTGAACAATAACCTTTGAAAAAAGTGGAAAACTTAGAAAAAACACAACATGGAAAGAAAGGATTTGGATCGACTGGACAAGTAAATGTGATAATGGAAAGACTGGATGACCAGGAGAGTACCAAGAAGCACATCTACTCCCTCAACGAAAACCTGTTGCTGAACCAGAAGAAACAGTTACAGGATCTACTGAAGGAATATGAGGATATTATTGCAATCAGTTTCAAGGACCTACTGGACCAAGCCTTCTTCATGCACCATATCGATACAGGAGATGCCAAACCAATCAAACAGGCACCCTACAGATTGCTGGCCAACTATCATGACTTTGTACGAAAGCATGTTCAAGAGCTATTGGAGTTAGGAGTAATTGTACAATCAAAAAGCCCTTGGGCATCACCTATCAGCATAGTACCAAAGAAAGATGGATAGAGAATGGTTATTGATTATCGCAAATTGAACTCAGTCACCAAGAAGCACGCATATCCAATTCTGCACTCAGAAGACTTACAAAATATGTTGAAAAGGGCGCAAATCTATTCAACCTTAAACCTATGGGCAGGATATAATCAGATTGGAATGACACCTGAAGCACAGGAGAAATCAGCATTTGTTACACCATTTGAACAGTACGAATTCACAAGAATGTCCTTTGGACTTTGCAACACATCCGCCACCTTCCAGGCTGCAATAAACGAGATCTTCTATGATTTGATTGGACATGGAGTGATTGTGTACATCGACGACATCAACATCTATGCAGAGAACTTCGCAGAATACATAGTGATCCTGAAGGAAGTATTTGAATGACTTAGAAAATATGGATTAAGGATCAAGCCGACAAAATGCTACTTTGGATAAAAGAAAATTGAATACTTCGGATTTATAATCGATAGAGAAGAAATCTGCCTGAACCCAAAGAAGACTGAAATCGTCAAGGCCTTTCCAATCCCGCAAGATAAGATGGCCTTATGAGGATTCCTAGGACTGGTCCAGTTCTATAAAAGGTTTATCCCTGGTTACTCTAAAATTGCCACACCCCTGCACATGTTGCAAAGAAAAGGAAGAGCATGGAAATGGACATTGGCTGCACAAACAGCCTTCAACCTAATCAAGGAAGCACTTACCCATGCACCAGTTATGGCAAGACTGGATCTCACAAAAGTATTCAAGCTGTATACGGATGCATCATCATTCAGACTTGGAGCAATCTTGGCACAAGATGACAAAGACGGAGAACATGTGATTGCTTATGCAGGACGAGCCACCCATGGAGCAGAACCTTCCTATGGAGCCACCCAACTGGAATGTGTAGCAGTCGTTTGGGCTGTATAACACTTCTGCCACTTCCTGATTGGAAAACAGTTTACCTTGATAACAGACCACTCAGCCCTCAAATGGCTTTGGAACAAACCAAATCTGATAGGAATATATGCACGATGGCTAGCCATACTGCAGGAATATGACTTCATGACACAATACAGAAAAGGACGGAATCATCAGAATGTGAACACCCTCTCACGCCTACCCCAATTTATCTGAGATCGATACCCTGAACCAAAAAGAATATATCTACCCAATGGACACTAAACTCTATAACGGATATTTGGATTACCTCAGTAACCTAACCCTTACTGGGATGATGAACAAAAATGATCAATGGCTTATACGGACAACGGTACTCAACTATTTTATCAAGAATAATATACTTTACCGATGACACAGAGGACAGACATGACTTGTAGTTCCTGAACACAAAAAGCAGATGGTTCTTCAAACCTCTCATGATCATCAGCTGGCAGGACACATGAGCATAGACAACACATATCAACAACTATCAGAAAAATATTATTGGAAGAACATGTATGAAGACATTAGAGAATATATTAGAAGATGCGACACTTGCCAGAAGAGGCACCAAGGAAAGGAAGTCGAGACCTTACAACCGATTGTACCTGGAGGATCCTTCGAACATATTGGAATAGATATTGTTGGACCACTACCAAGAACACTTAGAGGAAATTGATACATCATAGTAGCAGTTGATTACCTGACCAAGTACTCCGAAGCAAGAGCATTGCCCCTTGCAGATGCCCTTAATATTGCACCTTTTATCTATGAAGATATTATCTGCCACCATGGAATACCTTATGAAATGACCTCCGATCAAGGGACTGAATTCATTAATGAATTCATACAGATATTGATGCAACACTTCGGAATCCGCCAGATAAAAACTACTGCCTATCATCCCCAAGGAAATAGACTCACTGAACAGACAAATCAAACTATCAAGAATACAATTGCCAAAGTAGTACAATCACAAGGAGGAGATTGGGACTTGTACCTACCTTCTGCCTTATTTGCACTACGAACAATGAAACAAGAGATAACAAAGTTCACCCCTTTTGAGCTTGCTTATGGAAGAAAAGCTCATCAGCTGGTAGACTAAGTAATGACTACCCCGGAACCCAGCCACACCTCCTGGGAAATGCAAATTGAGCATCGTGTGACAAAGGAAATCCAAGAATTACACAATGTCCGAAATAAGGCGAGAGAATTTATTACTATTGTACAAGATCAACAAAAACAGAATTACGACAAGGAATACAAGGAAACCGAGAAATTGAAGATTGATGACCAAGTCTTACTATACCGGAATATAGTAGAGTCTTCATGGTCAGTAAAATTGGACCCGAAATGGGAAGGACCATACTATATCGCCAGTATAAAAGGAACTACGTATCAGTTACGAAGAACAACAGGAATGATTTTACCCTATACTGTTCACCGAAACCACCTCAAGAAATATCATGCCCTATTGAAACAACTTCCATGAAGTCCGAGTCAGCCTGATTGAGGCCTACCAACATATAGAACCTCTAGAAGACCTTGAGGAGATAGAAGGATCGACCTTACAGAAAACCCAATCAATTGTACGCAATATTCAAAGGAGACAACACCTGGTACGAATCAATGAATAGAAGAAATACTACCAAATCGCACAACTCTGGGATGAAGAAGTTGAACATATCTGGAACCAGAAGGATAGAGAAATCTGTCAACAAGCCCTCAAAGGAGCACTTACTGCCTATGCCGCAAAAATGGCTGAACAAATTTATCAACTATTCAAGCACAAGCCTAGTGCTTTGAATCACTTTCAGTGCAGTACACACCAATTAAATCAACTGATACAGAATGACATGAAGGAGCTAGAGGAAGAGGTAAAACAGTTACAAAGAGATTTCTCCGAGTTAGAACTGTACCTTGAAGTCTAACTCGCAGAAAGGAAGGAGATGTGATGGAACATTTTGTGACGACATATAATTTGATCATGTGAGATCACAAGTCATGTGACTTGTAATAATGCTAAGACCCGAAGCGTTGCTGAGACTTATAGCGTTGCTGAGATCTACAATCACACTATAACCTAAAATAGTATTTTGATCTGATATATTATTTCGTCGCCCAATTACATTATAACCTGATATAACATTTTATTATAGCCAATCAATTTGTATCTTATATTTAGCCAAGCCAATCAGAAATTCAAGTAGTAACCTGGGTAGCTGCCCGTATAGTACCTTGTAATTTCTTATAAATACTCTGCTCACAATTATCAATAAAATTCGGACTGCAACAAGCTAAGGAAGCTTACAACAGACAACCTAAGGGATACTGAAGCCTTACTCAAGGAGTAAGCAATTGGATAGTTTCAAGATTCTAACAGATATACTTTATTCGATCAATCACATATAATTCTTGCTAGTTAACACCTACATCGACACCCTTCTTAAGACGCTACCACATAACTCGCTAAGACCCCTAAAACATATTTTCTGCATCTGCTCAACTCCGAGTATTTCGCCGTTAATATATTTTAGTCTGTCACAATAACTATTTGCAGCTGTTTTCCAATAATAGTTTATAGTCTATAACTAGCATCTATATTTATAGCTGTTTTGTTTATAGCTCTTAGTAAAATAGTTTGCAGCTCTTAGTGAAATAGTTCATAGATTAATTAACTATTTTTCTGATGGAAATCATCATGTCCTCTATTTTTTTCCATACATTTAGTCTATATTTCTTAGATTTTCATAACTTGTATTTCTTATTTCTTTCACTCATAGATACCTTAGACATCAGTATATCTTCTTAGATAATGTAGTTAACTTCTTATTTGAAGAGCTTATCTTGTTTATCACTATTAAATTTGTATACTTATACTCATTATACTACCTATAGAGTTTTTATTATATAGAGAGATCCTGCCTTCTTGGAATATCTAGGTTTTTGTTTTTCTTGTATAGCTGAGAATGCCTTTACTTGACTATACTTATCTTCATTGTTAAAGTTTTTTTCTTCAAAGATAACAATATTTATCTGAATCTATTCTTAAGTTCTTGATCAGGTAATCCTACTCATTTCCATCATATATCTTAAAGTATAGTGCTCTTTTTCTCTACATCTCCTATATATTCTTGTATCTAGTTGGGTGTAGTCCCTAGATATATCATCAGAAAAATAGTTAATTAATCTATAAACTATTTTACTAAGAGCTGCAAACTATTTTACTAAGAGTTATAAACAAAATAGCCACAAATATAGATACTAGTCATAGACTACAAACTATTATTGGCAAACAGTCACAAACAGCTACAAACTACCCTAGAACTCTATTGAAACAATATTGCAAACTATAAACTGGCTAGAACAGCCTGCGAACAGTCTATAAACAGCCTATAAACACAGATGCTAGTTATAGACTATAAACTGAAAATAGTTTTCTAATGATACCTGTCTTGGTTATATCTAAAGCATCTCAGATTTTTGATTAGATATGCATTCAATCCAGTTGCAAGAGTCAAGTTTGCTATAAATCATTAGACCAGTTGCTATACATCAATTTGCCTTTTAAAATCCAAGATATATATAGTCCTCTTGTTCATTTATTTGATGAGATCATCTATAACTGGGTCTTTTTGTAAGGCTGCTCTCTAGTTAACATCAGAAAAATAGTTAATTAATCTACAAACTATTTTACTAAGAGCTATAAACTATTTTACTAAAAGCTATAAACAAAATAGCTATGAACATGGATACTAGTCATAGACTATGAACTATTATTGGTAAACAGCTGTGAACAGCTGTAAACTACTCTAGAACTCTATTAGAATAATATCACAAATCATGAACTGGTTAGAACAGTCTGTAAACAGCCTGCAAACAGCCTATGAGCATAGATGCTAGTTATAGACTATGAACTGAAAATAGTTTCCTGATGAACTATAGCTAGCATAATGGTAGATATAACTGCTAGTACTGTATAGAGTTCTTGGAGATTATTTGGCAATATTTGCTATATTATATCTTAACCTAGATTTTGTACAGCCTAATATCTCTATATGTAATTAACCTTTTATATATGATTTAGTCTAATCAGGCTGGAGTATACTTGGATAGCGATTTCTTAGTAAAGTCTATTTATAAAATACTGTTTAGTGATAAGGTTCTGGTTAACTACTAGATATCCTATAAGGTCTACTATATGTCAGATTTTCATATGGAAAGCAAGTGGGCTTTTGTTTATCTTCTAATATATTAATACTAACTGATTCTTCATATTTTGCTATATATCAGCTATATGATAGGTAGCTCTCAACTATATGATGGTATTAGTAAAGGTTACTATAGTATCAGCTTCTGCATTTGCTTCTCCTACTCCTATATCAATTTTTTTGTTTACTATTATAGCAATTAATATAGTATTATATGCAATCTTAGTGGGTCCTCATAAAACTGCTTCTAGAATATTCACTTTTGCAATGTTGTTAAACTGTCAAATTGCATTATAAATCTATAGGTCTTCAATAAACTCGATTACTGATTTGGCTAATATAACCAGTAAAGGTTAGTAGTCTTTTTATTATTTTGTAAGGGGGTTTTCTTTAAAACCATTTGTAAGGAAGTGTCTGATGATACTAATCTACATTAGACTTAAGAATCTTTGAGTATATTACAAGATTTCTAAGGAATTGAAAGTACTTTATTTCTTTGTAAGATTATTAATTATGAATTTCAGACTTATAGTCTTTAGTACTCTTATATATAGGAGGGGAGTTGAGATCTTTAGCTCTCAAAGGGATCTTGAGTATGTACTGCTATTAAACTCCAGTTTATTGAATAAAGAATTAAGAGATATTTATATAAAATTCTTGAGGTACTATATAGGTAGCTGCTCAGGTTAATACTTAGAAAATTATTAGTTATACTATTGTAATTAATTTAGAAGTTCCAATTGTTATTGAATAAGTCTTCATTATCTTTAATATAGGTATTGATTATATTGTCAACAGTGTCTATATCAGCAATATTTATAAATTTGGTGATATCTATATTGGTAGTGTCTACAAATTTAGCAATGTCTATATTGGCAGTGCCTATAAATTCGGTGATGTTTACATCAGAAAAATAGTTAATTAATCCATGAACTATTTTACTAAGAGCTGCAAACTATTTTACTAAGAGCTACAAACAAAATAGCTATAGATATAGATGCTAGTTATAGACTATAAACTACTATTAGTGAACAGCTACAAACTACTCTAGAACTCTACTAAAACAATATTGTGAATCTCAAATATCTCTAAAACAATATTATGAACCATAAACTGGCTAAAACAGCTTGTGAACAGCCTGCGAACAGCCTATAAGTATAGATACTAGTTATAGACTATAAACTGAAAATAGTTTCCTGATGTATATTAGTAGTGTTTATGCTGATATTATCTTCTGTATCTGATCCTGATATAGAAATATCAGTTTCTGCTTCTAGATGATTGTTATCTACTAGATATTTCTCTAAGAGATATTATAATAATATTTCTTCTTCAATATGTTATAAGTTTTTCTATTAGTGAGGTATCATGTTTCAATACTAAGGGCTAGTGTTGGAATATGTTAAAGGTTTTTTTAACTATGCATCTTTCCCAGATTATTAGACTTAAGCATTCTACAGATTTCTGTTTAGTTAGTTCTTGAAGGTTCTCTTATCTAAGTTACAAAGTATATAAAATTAGTAGTAGCTTCTAAATTTTTCTATATTGTTTAACTGATAGATGCTGATATTTCTTCTAGTGAATTCTACTATATCAATAGTATCTTCTTGAGTCACTTATATATATAGTTGTAGTGGTTTATCATCAGAAAAATGGTTAATTAATCTATAAACTATTTTACTAAGAGCTACAAACTATTTTACTAAGAGCTATAAACAAAATAGCTATAGACATAGATGCTAGTTATAGACTATGAACTATTATTGGTGAACAGCTGTAAACTACCCTAGAACTTCACTAGAACAATATTATAAACTTCAAACATCTCTAGAACAATATTGCAAATTACGAACTAGCTAGAACAGCTTATAAACAGTCTGTGAACAGCCTATGAGTATGAATACTAGTTATAGACTACAAATTGAAAATATTTTCCTAATGATTATGTTGGTTGATAATTGCATTTTTTACTATGTTCTTGATCTGTTTATAATTTAGTCTAAGTAGAGTTAAGCATCTGACAATATTTCTTTACTGTAATTAAGTAGGATAAGGTTCTTAAATCCTCTGAGTTTGGCAGTTAATGGCAGGTATAGTTTGTCTTTTTTCCATTAATTATTTTATCCATTATATATCACTTTTACAACTCTTCCCTTCTTGGAAAAATAGCATCTATATTATTTCTATAAGGACTTGTAATAATTTTCAAGTACTTTATCTATATTTATCAAATTACTTAGCAGTTTCTATGTTGAATCATATAGGGAGTATTCTTTCTATTTGATTAGGTATTACAGTGTTGATTTGTTGCCTTGTTTGGTAATCTATTAATCTAAGATTTCTTCTACTTCAATTTCTTCTATATCATTGACCAAAATTAGTATAGGTGATATAACTTGTCAATCTAAAAATAGATTATTATTATTTGGTATATAATGTTTTAGTAAAGATATATGAAACATGAGGTAGATTCTTATTGTTGATAGTAATTTCAGTTTATAAGTAACAGCTGATATTTTTGTGATAATCTTGAATAATCTAAAAAACTTATTTTGAAGTTTTTTTGAAGGCTGATTAGATAATTGTTGCAATGTAATATATCTTAAGGATAATAAGACTATTTTGTCTATGTCAAATGATTCTTTAAGTCATCAATGGCTTGTACTGTTGATTTAACCTTTTCTAGTAAGAGGATTGCTAGTATCAGTAGGTAATAGCTATAGTTTAGGAAAAATAGTGATAGTTTTGTTAACTTTTACTAAGCATTGTTATATGCGAATTTGGTAGTAGTTAAGTGTTCATCTCAGTTATTCTGTCAATAGTTGATATAGGTTCTAAGTATTTGTTCTAATGTCTGGTTCATACATTCTGTTTATTTATCAGTCTGCAAGTGAAATATAGTTAGTAGTGCTATTTTTATTCCAAGTGTTTTGAATAGTGATTGCCAAAAATTACTTGTAAATTTTAGAATTCAGTTATAGATAATAATTTATAATAGTTCATATAGGTAAAAAATATTATTAAAAAATATTTTTACTATGTTAGGTGCAGTATCAGTTGTTTTGCTTGCAACAAAGTATATTTGTTTGCTAAGTCAATCAATAAAGATAGTTATTGCATCTTTTTCAAATGTTGTTTTCAGCAGTTGAATAATGAAATCTATATTAATTTATTTCTATTTCTCAGCAGATATAGATAACAGTTGTAATAATCTAGCAGATAGTTGTCTAAGTGTTTTGTTACATTGATAAGTATCACAAGAAGCTATAAAGCTCTTGGTGCTTGTAAACATTTTCAGCCAGGAAAAGTTTCTAGTAAGTGTTTCATATGTTTTGTCAAATCTAAAGTATTCTGCTAAGAGTATGTCATGATGTCCTTATAGAATTTTAATATAAAGGTTTAGAGGTATGAAGAGTTAGTCTTCATAGTAAAGATTGTTATTTCAGATCTTGAATTTATTTGCAGTGTCTGGGTTGATATTGAGTTTATCTATAATTTTTTATATATCTTTGTCTACTTGAACTCCTTCTTGAATTTCTTGTATCTAATTGTCTGTGATTTCAATGATAGCTCTAATTTATTCTTCTTTCTATTGTTATCGAGATAATGTATCTGCTACAATATTAAGCTTGCCAGGTTTGTAAATTATTTCAAAGTAATAGTTATTGAGGTGGTCTATCTATTATACTTGTTAAGTGAAGAGAGTTGGCTGTTTGTTCAGATATTTAAGTGATTCATAATTAGTATAGATCAAGAATTTATTGCCTATCAGGTAGTGTCTCTAAGCTTATATTATATTAATTATTGCAAGTAATTTTTTTTTATAAACAGAGTAATTCCTTTCTATAGAGGATATCTTTCTTGAGTGGTAGGCAATATATTGATCTTCTTATGAGAGTATAGCTCTAATTGCATAATCTAAAGCATCAGTTATTACTATAAATTGTAGGTTCTGGTCTGGGCTCCTAAGGACAGATATAGTTATTAATTTTTTTTTTAAGATCTTGAAGGCTGTATCATAGTTTTCATTCCATTCTTAATTAACATTTGTACTTATAATTATCAGATCATATAAGCATGCTCCAATTCCTATATAATTCTTGATAAACCTTTAGTAATATCCTGTGAGTTATAGGAAGAATTGTATTTCCTTGATTGTTGTTGGTTTTTTCTATTTCTAGATTGCCTCGATTTTTGCAGGGTTAACTAAAATTCCTTGTTCATTGATTTAGTGTCCAAGGTATGTAACTTCTTTTTGTAAAAAGTTACACTTGCTGAGTTTTGTATACAGCTGATGTTTTCTCAATATTTCTAGTACTTAGTAGAGATGTTATAAGTGTTCTTCTTTTGTTTTGCTATAGATCAGTATATCATCAATATAGACAACTATGAATTTATCAAGTAGAGATCTAAATATATTATTCATTAGTCCTTAGAATGTTATAAGTATATTTGTTAGTCTAAAAGGTATAACTTTAAATTTATAATATTTATATTGAGTTCTGAATACCATTTTCGAAATATCTTCTTCTATAAAGTGAATCTAGTAATATCCTAATTATAAGTTAATAACCCTAAAGGATAGAAGAAAAAGTCAGAATGGTACAAGTCTTTTAGAATACTAAAGCAAGACACTCTATATCTTTGTATAACAAATTACTACAAGATTTATATAGGAAGTTCAATACTAGAATACCTGTAGTCCAAATAGTATCAGCATTAGTCAAACTACTTGAAGAAGATACTATCAAACCAACAGTTATAGTAAAGATAGAAAAGATATTATATGAAGAAATAGAGAAGATTACCAAGATATTCTCTGAAATGATAATATATATTGCCAATTTTGAAGCCAAAGTAATCTACCAGAACAAGTAACTAAGAGAAACCTATATTACTGAAGAACATAACAAGATCAAGATGAATTGTTTCCTCTATAGAAGGTATAGTCACTTTGCCAAAAATGTTGAAATTATTAGCTTATTATATCTCTCTCTCTCCCATCAATGATCGATTATATGTCACTCAATTGTAGCTTAGATGATCTTTGTTTGTATCGACCAATCATATATTAGTATTAATAAATACATGCATATTTGACTTTATGAGCCAGTGTGCTCTTTACCCCAAACATACATTCGAAGATCAAAACTTCAACAGATTATGAGCCCTGAGCCACTTGAATTGCAGCTTAACAACCTGAGATCTATGCAATTATAGCAATTACAACTGCGATTACAGTAAGCATTTATTTAACATTGTAAACAACATGTCAAACAATGCGATAAACAATGTGATAAATGATACTATGATAAAGCAACATGATAAACAACACATAATGACATAGCATTTAACAACGTGATACAACGAAATGGACAATCTATACACATCGTCATCAGCAACAAGATCGATAAGATTGCAGTCTAAATCAAAAACAGACAACAGATATCAAACCTTTGATGATGATGAAGGATTGGATGGCAACCATCAGAGCAATATAGGATTCAGCCTCGATTGATAGGAACAGATGGCTACAACAATCAGAAATCAGGAAGATAAATTAGATATACTGGCAACCCTATTGGGCAAATTGATAGCAAAAATCAATAAAACAAATACATCACCCAGCATGCCAACCAATCAGAATACAGCTATAGAAGGCAACATACCACAAATATAAACACAATTACCATTACCAACAATATTAACAAAGCTTAACGATCTGGCAAAGGAGTACCTGAGATTAATCAACAAATTCGATGGGTCAGAAGGTACACCTAGATTGTTTAATTACTTTGATGCTATAGAGCAATTTATCACCAGCACCGATCTATCAGTACAAAAGGAGGAAGTCAATGCAGCAATTAGTAAAATTACAAGCAATGCTAGAATGTGGCTACGGAGGCACATAAACATATCGGGAGAATTTGATTCATGGAATGAGCTTAAAGAGGCTATGATGCAAAAATATGCACCAATGGAACAATTGTTATAAATGTGCAATAAGCTTGCGATGATGAAGCAAAAGGGATCAATCAAAGATTATAATGATACATTCAACCGAATTATAGTGCAAATCGAAGATATGACTGATATAGAAGCTATACTGTAATATCTCTGGGGTCTAAGCCCCAGGTACTGGGAATTAATACTTGTATAGGAGAATATGCCGACAATGCTAGAGGCTTTATAACTTGTATGCATCAGGTTCAACCCGGATAGTAAGCAGAGGCACGACAAAGCCTACATGATAGACCGAGGTAGCTGCAAAAGCAGCTACCAAGGCGGTGGTCATGGTAACCAAGGCAGAAGTGCTGAACGAGGCCGAGGCTATAACAATGATAATGGAAACAATTGAGAAGGTTATCATAATAACTGAGGTGGTGATCGCGGAGCCCATCGAGGCAGGAATTTTCGGGGATACCTTTGGAAATATTACATCTTTGAGGGAGAACATGGAATATTCCAATGCAACAAATTCAACAATTGGTAAAAATAGAAAAAGAAAAGGCTAAACTGAGAGCCAAAGCAAATCTGATGATTGGTGCCATCATCGATTCAGGTACCATACAACATATGTTCAACTAATAGGAGATTTTTGAGACGGTGGCTGAGTACGATGGCTTGGTCATATGTGCAGGGAACGAGAAGCTATGCACCACACATGTTGGGATGATTGAGCTTGACGATGAGCTGAAATTATGGGATGTTTTATATATACCAGAAATCACCAGAAATTTAATATCTATGCGGGTGTTGATATGTGATGGAAATGATATAACCTTTAAAAGCGATGGATCAGTAATTAAAATCAGTGCAAATCATGAGGAAATTAAAATCGGACAAGCTAATGGCAACCTATTTCATTTATCGACATCACCAGAGCTAGAAGCAAATATCACCAATTCCAAGATTGATGACTATATACTATGGCATCACTGGCTGGGTCATCCAGGCCGAAATACTCTGCAATTAATTAACAAATTTGTTACAGAGCTCGGAGATGTGCAGCTGTCAACCAGACAAATCGAAATATATGCCAGATATGAATACGTGAAGTCACACTACAAGCCTTTCGGACATGTGAAAAATTGATTGATGGAGCCTATCAGAAGGGTGCACTCAGATCTGTGTGGGCCGATGCCCACGCCATCAGTCAATGGAGTGAAATATATATTAACATTTATCAATGATGCCACTCGCTATGTCACAACATATTTTATTGACAACAAAAGTAATATATTTGATTGATTCCGGGCATTCAAGGTGTTTGCTGAAATGCAATTAGGCCGAAAACTGAAGATTCTCCGGTTCGATGGAGGAGGAGAGTATGTAAACACTGAGATGCGTGAATTTTTAATCAAAAATGGAATTCATTATGAAATGATAACGCCGGACATACTGCAACAAAATGGTATCACCGAATGATATAACCGGACATTGATGGAGTCGATCTGGGCCATTAAAATCACTGCTAACATACCTGATGAACTTTGGGCTGAACTTGCCGCAAGTGCTACATATCTATGCAACCAATTGCCAATGCAAGCTAATAAGGAGAGTGCTTCACTATTTGAATTATGGCACAGTTACAAGCCTGATATCAGTAACTTATGCATCATATGGGCTGATGCATATATGCATATTTGCAAAGGAAAAAGGTCGAAACTGGCGCCCTGATCTAAAAAGCTTAAAATGATTGGCTATCATAACGAAAAGAAGATATACAGGCTCTGGGATCTAACCAATAGGAAGATAGAGATCAGCCACAACATCACATTTGATGAATCTATTATATTAAAATCCCCAACAATCTGTTGAAATTTGATCTTCGAATGTGTGTTTGGAGTAAAGAGCATACTGGCTAATGAAGCCAATATGCGTGTATTTATTAATGCTAATTTATGATTGGTCAATACAAAACAAAGATTGTCTAAGCTACGATCGAGTGACGTAGTATCGATCGTTGATGCATTGATCATTGATAGGAGAGAGATATAATAAGCTAATAATTACAACACTCCCGCTGCTTGATATATCTTGAAAAAATAAATAAAAAAAATAATAAAATAAAATGTTCAACTGTACATCACGAATGGCATCCATGAAGTACATTTACTGCAAATAACTATATATAAAGTACTACTTGAGTGATAAGAATGATGTGATAAAGAACATAAAATTTTAAAAAATGTTAGTTACGTAAGCCCATTTTTGCGATCAATGTTTCAAGTCTTGGTCGTGCAAGTGGCTTGGTTAATACATCAGCAATCATTTCATCTGTCGCCATATAAACGATATCTATCACCTTTGATTCAACTTTCTCTCGAATAAAGTGATGCTGAATGTCGATATGCTTTGATCGAGCATGATTAATTGGATTTTTGGCGAGGGCGATTGCTGATTGGTTGTCTTCAAATAAAGTTGTTGCACAATTCGGCAAATATTCTAGCTCATTCAATAGGGTGCATAGCCAAATGGCTTCTTTTGTCGCATGTGCTAATACTATATATTCTACCTCAGTTGTTGATAGAGCAACGGTTGCTTGGCATTTGCTTGACCAGCTGATGGCTCCTCCTGATAGGTTGAAAATATATCCTGTGGTTGATCGTTGTGTATTAATATCTCCTCCCCAGTTAGCATCACTGAAACCGATCAGTCTTAGATCCTGATCGCATCTAAGGCACAGCTTATAATTGGCTATTCCTTTAATATATCTTAATAATCGTTTGAGAGCATGGTGATGTTCTTGCATTGGATTGGCCGAAAATTGACTGATGATGCTGACAGTAGCAGCTAGATCAGGTCTCGTCCTAATCATCAGGTACATTATGCTACCGATCATTTGTCTAAATAGACTTTAGTCTGCGGGTTTTCCTCCTTCAGCTTTGAGTTGAATGGATGGATCAAGGGGTGTACTGATTGGTTTGGCGTCCATCATGTTAAACCTTGTAATAATTTGATTAGCGAAGTGGCTTTGATCAATTGTGATCATGTGTGTTTTTCGATCGCGTATGACTCAAATACCCAAAAAATGTTTAATTTTGCCATAGTCCATCATATCGAATGCATTGCTAAGTTCCACCTTGAATTTGTTCATTGTTTCCATCGAATCAGCCAGAATTAGTAGATCGTCGACATATATGGCAATAATTATCAGCTATTGATATTGATCATCTTGTCTTCTCCTTAGATAAATGCTGTGATCCGATTGTAGTCTTGTAAAATTTGATTGGCTGAGGTAGTTGTTGATCTTCTGATTCCACATACGAGGTGATTGCTTTAGTCTATACAGTGATCGATTGAGCTTACACACAGCTCTCGGTGACAGCTCCAATTGGTCGATTCCTTCAGGTACCATCATGTAGATCTCTTTATCAAGATCGCCATTCAGGAATGCAGTTTTTACGTCCATTTGGTGAATTTCTAAGTTTAGAGTTGCTCCGATCGATAACAGTACCCTAATCGACATGAATTTCGCCACAGGAGCAAATGTTTCATCATAATCAATTCCTTGCTGTTGTGAATATCCCTTGGCCACTAATCTCGCCTTGTACCTGGCAACTGATCCATCAGTGTTGAGTTTCTTTTTAAATACCCATCTGCATCCAATCGGCTTGTGTCCTGCAAGCACCTCAGGTACAATCATCTATGTGTCATTATTCTTAAGTGATTTAAGCTCTTGATTGATTGCTTCCTCCCAAAGCTTTGCGTCAGGCAGAGAAATTACCTTCTTGTAGGTCATTGGGTTATTAGTCAATTCAATTAAATTAGCTTCTGACATCCGATCTTGCCAAATTTGTAGAGCTTCAGTATCGATCAATTGTTCGATTAGCTCCCAGGTGTTGTCGTCATCATTATAGCCTAGCCATTTAACCAGATATTGCCTTTTTTCATCAATCTTGCATTCTCCGATGATCGCTTCGATGACATATTCTTGATCTTCTGGATTGACAATTGTTGGGGATTTTAATATAATAGATTCATCGAATGTGACATCGTGGCTGATCTCTATCCTCCTATTGGTTGGATCCCAGAGCCTGTACGCCTTCTTTTCATCATGATAGCCAATCATTTTAAGCTTTTTGGATCGGGGCGCCAGTTTCGACCTTTTTCCCTTGCGAATATGCATATATGCGTCAGCCCATATGATGCGCAAGTTACTGATATCAGGCTTGTGACTGTGCCATAATTCAAATGGTGAAGTACTCTCCTTATTGGCTTATATTGGCAATCGGTTGCGTAAATATGTAGCACTTGTGGCAAGTTCTGCCCAAAGTTCGTCAGGTATGCCGGCAGTAATTTTAACTACCCGGATTGACTCCATCAATGTCCGGTTATATCATTCTGCTATACCGTTTTGTTGCGGCGTGTCCGGCGTTGTCATTTCATGATGAATTCCGTTTTTGATTAAAAATTCATGCATCTCGGTGTTTACATACTCTCCTCCTCCATCTGATCAGAGAATCTTGAGTTTTCGGCCCGATTGCATCTCAGCGAATACCTTGAATATCTGGAATCGATCAAATGTATCACTTTTGTTGTCAATAAAATATGTTGTGACATAGCAAGTGGCGTCATCGATGAAAGTTAATATATATTTTGCTCCATTGACTGATGGCATGGGCATTGGCCCATACAGATCTGTGTGCACCCTTCTGATAGGCTCCATTGATTGATTTTTCGTGTGTCCGAATGGCTTGCGGTGCGACTTTGCGTGTTCGCACCCGGCATATATTTCGATTTGTCTGGTTGACAGCCACACATCTCCGAGCCCTGTAACAAATTTGTTGATTGATTGCAGAGTATTTCGGCCCAGATGGCCTAGTCGGTGATGCCATAATATATAGTCATCAATCTTGGAATCGGCGATGTTTGCAATCTTGGAATTGGCAATGTTTGCTTCTAGCTCTAGCTCTGATGTCGATAAATGAAATAGGTCGCCATCGGCTTGTCCGATTTTAATTTCTTTATGATCCGTACCGATTTTAATTACTGATCCGTCGCTCTTGAAGGTTATGTCATTTCCATTACGTGTCAACGCCCACACAGATATTAAATTTCTGGCGATCTCCAGTACATATAAGATATCCCGTAATTTTAGCTTATCGTTGAGCTCAATTGTCCCAACGTGCATCACGCATAATTTCTCATTCCCTGCACATGTGACCAAGCCGTCGTGCTCAGCCACCATCTTGAAAAGCTCCAATTGGTTGAACATATGTTGCATGGCGCTCGAATCGATGATAGCGCCAATCACCAGATTTGCTTCGGCTCTCGGTTTAGCCTTTTCTTTTTCTGTTTTTACCCAATCGTTGAATTTGTTGCATTGAAATATTCCATGTTCTCCCTCACAGATGTAACATTTCTGAGGGTATCCCCGAAAATTCCCGCCTCAATTGGCTCCGCGATCGTCGCCTCGGTCATCTCTGTCATTATGATTTCCTCGATTGTTTCTGTTATCGTTGTTATAGCCTCGGCTTCGTCCAGTGCTTCTACCTCGATTGTCGCGACTGCTGCCTTGGTAGCCACCTCAGTTGCCGCCTCGGTATCTGCCTCGGTCGCCGCCTTGGTAGCCGCCTCAGTCTGTCGCGTGGGCTTCATCGCACCTTTGTTTATTATGCGGGTCGAACCTGATGCATGCGAGTTGTAAAGCCTCCAGCATTGTCGGCATATTCTCCTGCGCAAGTATTAATTCCCAGTACCTGGGGCTTAGACCCCGGAGATATTGCAGTATAGCTTCTGTGTCGGTCATATCTTCGATTTGCACTATAATCCGGTTGAATGCATCATTATAATCTTCGATCGATCCTTTTTGCTTCATCATCACAAGCTTATCGCGCATTCGTAACAATTGTTCCATTGGTGTGTATTTTTGTGTCATAGCCTCTTTAAGCTCATCCCATGAATCAAATTCTCCCGATGTGTTCACGTGCCTCCATAACTACATTCTAGCGTTGCCTGTAATTTTACTGATCGCTGCGTTGACTTCCTCCTTTTGTACTGATAGATTGGCACTGGTGATAAATTGCTCTACGGTATCAAAGTAATCAAACAATCTGGGTGTGCCACCTGATCCATCGAATTTGTTGATCGATCTCAGATACTCCTTCGCCAGATCATTAAGCTTTGTTGATGTTGTTGGTGATGGTGATGGTGATTGTCTTTATGGCGTATTGCCTTCTGTAGCTGCATTTTGATTGGTTGGCGCACTAGGTGATGTAATCGTTTTGTCGATTTTTGCCATCAATTCGCCCATTAGAGTTGCAAGTGTATTTAATTTATCTTCCTGATTTCTGATCATTGTAGCCATCTGTTTCTGTCGATCGAGGCTAAATGCAATATTGCTCTGATGGTTTCTATCCAATCCTTTATCGTCATCAAGGGTGTGATATCTGTCTGTTTTTGATTTAGACCGCAATCTTGTCGATCTTGTTGCTGATGACAATGATACGTATAGATTGTCTATTTCATTGTCATTGAATGCTATATTGTTACATGTTGTTTATCGCGTTGCTTTATCGCGGTGTTGTTTATCGCGTTGTTTATCGCTTTGTTTGACGCATTGTTTACAATGTTAAATAAACACTTACAGTAATCGCAGTTGTAACTGCTATGATTACGTAGATGATTGCATAGATCTCAGGTTGTCGAGCTGCAATTTGAGCGGCTCGGGGCTCATAACCTGTTGAAATTTGATCTTCGAATGTGTGTTTGGAGTAAAGAGCACACTGGCTAATGAAGCCAATATGCGTATATTTATTAATGCTAATTTATGATTGGTCGATACAAAACAAAGATCGTCTAAGCCATGATCGAGTGATGTAGCATTGATCGTTGATGCATCGATCATTGATAGGAGAGAGATATAATAAGCTAATAATTACAACACAATCGTCAACCCAGAAGATTAAGAATATATCATTGAAGCGATCATTAAAGAATGCAAGATTGATGAAAAAAGACAATATCTGATTAAATAGCTAGGCTATGACAATGATGACAACAACACCTGGGAGCCAATTGAACAATTGATAGACACTGAAGCCCTACAAATTTGGTAAGATCGCATGCCAGAAGCTAATTTAATTGAATTGACCGATAACCCAATAACCTACAAGGAAGCAATTTCTCTGCCTAATGCAAAGCTTTGGCAGAAAGCAATCAATCTGTTGAAATTTGATCTTCGAATATATGTTTGGGGGTAAGGAGCACACTGGCTCATAAAGCCAAATATACATATATTTATTAATGCTAATATATGATTAGTCGATACAAACAAAGATCATCTAAGCCACAATTGAGTGACATATAATTGATCATTGATAGGAGAGAGATATAATAAGCTAATAATTTCAACACTTCCCCTGCTTGACATATCTCAATAAAAAAAATAAAATGTTCAACTGTACATCACGAATGGTATCCATGAAGTACATTTACTACAAATAACTATATGTAAAATACTACTTGAGTGATAAGAATGACATAATAAAGAAAATAAAAGTTTTTGAAAAAAAGGTTAGTTATGTAAGCCCATTTTTGTAATCAACATTTCAAGTCTGAGTCATGCAAGTGGCTTGGTTAATGCATCAGCAATCATTTCATCTATCACCATATAAACAATATCTATTACCTTTGATTTAACTTTCTCTTGAATAAAGTAGTGCTGAATGTCAATATGCTTTGATCAAGTATAATTAATTGGGTTTTTGGTGAGAGCAATTGCTGATTGGTTATCTTCAAATAAGGTTATCACACAATTCTGTAAATATCCTAGCTCATCCAATAGGGTGTATAGCTAAATGGCTTCTCTCGTTGCATATGCTAATACCATATATTCTGCTTCAGTTGTTGATAGGGCAATGGTTGGTTGGCACTTGCTTGACCAGCTGATGGCTCCCCCTGATAGGTTGAAAATATACCCTGTAGTTGATCATCATATATTAATATCTCCTTCCCAGTTGGCATCACTGAAACTAATTAGTCTTAGATCCTGATCGCATCTAAGGCACAGCTTATAATTGGCTATTCCTTTAATATATCTTAATAATCGTTTGAGGGTATGGTGATGTTCTTGCATTGGATTGGTCAAAAATTGACTGATGATGCTAACAGCAGCAGCTAGATTAGGTCTCATCCCGATCATCAGGTACATTATGCTACCAATCATTTGTCTGAATAGATTTTAGTTTGCAGATTTTCCCCCTTCAGCTTTGAGTTGAATGGATAGATCAAGGGGTGTACTGATTGGCTTGGTATCCGTCATGTTAAACCTTGTAATAATTTGATTGGTAAAGTGACTTTAATCAATTGTGATTGTGTGTGTTTTTCGATTGTACATGACTCGAATACCCAGAAAATGTTTAATTTCGCTACAGTCCATCATATCAAATGCATTGCTAAGCTCCACCTTAAATTTGTTTATCATTTCCATCAAATCAGCCAGAATTAGTAGATCATCGACATATATAACAATAATTATCAGTGATTGGTCATCTTGTCTTCTTCTTAGATAAATGCTGTGATCTGATTATAGTCTTGTAAAATTTGATTGGCTGAGGTAGTTATCAATCTTCTGATTCCATATATGAGGTAATTGCTTTAGTCCATATAATGATCGATTGAGCTTACACATAGCTCTCGGTGACAGCTCCGATTGGTCAATTCCTTCAGGTACCATCATATAGATCTCCTTATCAAGATTGCTATTTAGGAATACAGTTTTTACATCCATTTGGTGAATTTCTAAGTTTAGGACTGCACCAATTGATAAGAGTGCCCTGATTGATGTGAATTTCACCATGGGAGTAAATGTTTCATTGTAATCAATTCCTTGCTGTTATGAATATCCCTTAGCAACTAGTCTCGCCTTGTACCTGACAACCAATCCATCAGTATTGAGCTTCTTTTTAAATACCCATCTATATCCAATTGGCTTGCATCCCACAGGTACTTCAGGTACAATTGTCCACGTATTATTATTCTTAAGTAATTTAAGCTCTTGATTGATCGCTTCTTGCTAAAGCTTTGCATTAGGCAGAGAAATTGCTTTCTTGTAGGTCATTGGGTCATCAGTCGATTCAATTAAATTAGCTTCTGGCATACGATCTTACCAAATTTGTAGAGCTTCAGTGTCTATTAATTGTTCAATTAGCTCCTAGGTATTGTCATCATCATCATCATAGCCTAGCTATTTTACCAGATATTGCCTTTTTTCATCAATCTTGCATTCTCCGATGATTGCTTCAATAACATATTCTTGATCTTCTGGGTTGACAATTGTTGGGGATTTTAATATAATAGATTCATCAAATGTAATGTCGCAGCTGATCTCTATCTTCCTATTAGTTGGATCCCAGAGCCTGTATGCCTTCTTTTTGTCATGATAGCCAATCATTTTAAGCTTTTTAGATCGGGGCGCTAGTTTTGACTTTTTTCCTTTGCGAATATACATATATGCATCAGCCTATATGACACATAAGTTACTGATATCAGGCTTGTGACCATGCCATAATTCAAATGGTAAAGCACTCTCTTTATTGGCTTGCATTGGCAATCGGTTGCATAAATATATAGCACTTGCAGCAAGTTCAGCCCAAAGTTCATCAAATATGTCAACAGTGATTTTAACAGCCCAGATCGACTCCATTAATGTCCGGTTATATCGTTCGGTGATGCTGTTTTGTTGCAGCATGTCCGGTATCATCATCTCATAATGAATTCCATTTTTGATTAAAAATTCGCACATCTTGGTGTTTACATACTCTCCCCCTCCATCAGACCGGAGAATCTTCAGTTTTTGGCCCGATTGTATTTTGGTGAATGCCTTGAATATCCAGAATCGATCAAATGTATCACTTTTGTTATCAATAAAATATTTTGTGATATAGCAAGTAGCATCATCGATGAATGTTAATATATATTTCACTCCATTGACTGATGGTGTGGGCATCAGCCCACACAGATCTGAGTGCACCCTTCTGATAAGCTCTATCGATCAATTTTTTGCATATCTGAAAGGCTTGTGGTATAACTTCGCATATTCACACCCAGCGCATATTTCAATTTGTCCAGTCGACAGCTGTACATCTCCAAGCTCTGTGACAAATTTATTAATTGATTGCAGAGTATTTCGGCCCAGATGGCTCAGCTGGTAATGTCATAATGTATAGTCATCAATCTTGGAATCGGCGATGTTTACTTCTAGCTCTGGTGATGTCGATAAATGAAATAGGTCGCCATCGGCTTATCTGATTTTGATTTTCTTGTGATCCACGCCGATTTTAATTACTGATCTATCACTTTTGAAGGTTATGTTATTTCTATCACGTATCAATGCTCATACAGATATTAAATTTCTGGTGATTTCCAGTACATATAAAATGTCTCATAATTTCAGCTTATCATTGAGCTCAATTGTCTCAATGTGCGTGGTACGTAGCTTCTTGTTCTCTGTACACATAACCAAGCCATTGTGCTCAGCTACCGTCTCGAAAATCTCCTATTGGTTAAACATATGTTGCATGGCGCCTGAATCGATGATAGTGCTAATTGCCAGATTTGCTTTGACTCTCGGTTTAGCCTTTTCTTTTTCTGTTTTTACCTAATCGTTGAATTTGTTACATTGGAATATTCCATGTTCTCTCTCATAGATGTAATATTTCTAAGGGTATCCCCAAAAATTCCCGCCTTGATTGGCTCCGCAATCACTGCCTCGGTCATTATGATGACCTTCTCGATTGTTTCTATTATCATTATTATAGCCTTGGCCTTGTCTGGCACTTCCACCTTGGTTGCCGCGACTGCCGCCTCAGTAGCCACCTTGGTAGCCACCTTAGTTTGTCACATGGGCCTCGTCATGCCTCTGCTTACTATCCGGGTCGAACCTGATGCATGTGAGTTGTAAAGCCTCCAGCATTGTCAGCATATTCTCCTGCGCAAGTATTAATTCCTGGTACCTAGGGCTTAGACCCTAGAGATATTGCAGTATAGCTTCTGTGTCAGTCATATCTTCAATTTGCGCCATAATTCAGTTGAACGCATCATTATAATCTTTAATTGATCTCTTTTGCTTCATCATCGCAAGCTTATCACGCATTTATAACAATTGTTCCATTGGTGTATATTTTTGTATCATAGCCTCTTTAAGCTTATTCCATGAATCAAATTCTCCCAATATATTCACGTGCCTCCATAGCCACATTCTAGCGTTGCCTGTAATTTTACTGATCACTGCATTAACTTCCTCCTTTTGTACTAATAGATCGGCACTGGTGATAAATTGCTCTATGGCATCAAAGTAATCAAACAATCTAGGTGCATCTTCTGACCCATTGAATTTGTTGATCGATCTCAGATACTTCTTCACCAGATTGTTAAGCTTTGTTGATATTGTTGGTAATAGTGATTATATTTGTATTTGTGGTGTGTTACCTTCTGTAGCTGCATTCTGATTGGTTGGCGCACTGGGTGATGCATTTGTTTTATTGATTTTTACTATCAATTCACCCAATAGGGTTGCCAGTATGTCTAATTTATCTTCCTAATTTCTGATCATTGTAGCCATCTGTTTCTGTCAATTGAGGCTGAATTCTATATTGCTCTGATGGTTGTCATCCAATCCTTCATCGTCATCAAGAGTTTAATATCTGTTGTCTGTTTTTGATTTAGATCACAATCTTGTCGATCTTGTTGCTAACGATGATATATATAGATTGTCCATTTCGTTGTGTCGCATCATTGAATGCTATATTGTTATATATTGTTTATCGCATTGCTTTATCATAGTGTCATTTGCCGCATTGTTTATCGCATTGTTTGACACATTGTTTATAATGTTAAATAAACGCTTACTGTGATCGCAGTTGTAATTACTATGATTGCATAGATCTCAGATTGTCGAGCTGTAATTCGAGTGGCTTGGGGCTCATAACCTGTTGAAATTTGATCTTCGAATGTGTGTTTGGGGGTAAGGAGCACACTGGCCCATGAAGCCAAATATGCATATATTTATTAATGCTAATATATGATTGGTTGATACAAACAAAGATTGTCTAAGCCACAATTGAGTGACGTACAATCGATCATTGATGGAAGAGAGATATAATAAGCTAATAATTTCAACACAATCAAGAGCTTAAATCACTTAAGAATAATGATATGTGGACGATTGTATCTGAGGTACCTGTGGGACGTAAGCCGATTGAATGTAGATAGATATTTAAAAAGAAGCTCAACACTAATAGATCGGTTGCCAGGTACAAGGCAAGATTAGTTGCCAAGGGATATTCACAACAGCAAGGAATTGATTACAATGAAACATTTGCTCCCGTGGCGAAATTCACATTGATTAGGGCACTTTTATCAATCGGTGTAGTCCTAAACTTAGAAATTCACCAAATGGATATAAAAACTGCATTCTCGAATGGCAATCTTGATGAGGAGATCTACATAATAGTACCTGAAGGAATTGATCAATCGGAGCTGTTACCGAGAGCTGTGTATAAGCTCAATCGATCATTATATAGACTAAAGCAATCACCTCATATGTAGAATCAGAAGATTGACAACTACCTCAGCCAATCAAATTTTACAAAACTACAATCAGATCACAGCATTTATCTAAAAAGAAGACAAGATGATCAATCACTGATAATTATTACCATATATGTTGATGATCTACTAATTCTAGCTGATTCGATGGAAACGATAAACAAATTCAAGGTAGAGCTTAGCAATGTATTTGATATGATGGACTGTGGTGAAATTAAACATTTTCTGGGTATTCAAGTCATTTATGATCAAAAAACATATACAATCACAATTGATCAAAGTCACTTTGCTAATCAAATCATTACAAGGTTTAATATAATGGATGCTAAGCCAATCAGTACATCCCCTGATCTATCCATTCAACTCAAAGCTGAAGGGGGAAAATCCACAGACCAAAATCTATTCAGACAAATGATTGGTAGCATAATGTACCTGATAATCAGGATGAGACCTGATCTAGCTGCTGCTGTTAGCATCATCAGTCAATTTTTGGCCAATCCAATGCAAGAACATCACCATGCCCTCAAACAATTATTAAGATATATTAAAGGAACAGCTAATTATAAACTGTGCCTTGGATGTGATCAGGATTTAAAACTGATCAGTTTTAGTGATGCCAACTGGGGAGGAGACATTAATACACGATGATCAACCACGGGCTATATTTTCAACCTATCAGGGGGAGCTATCAGCTGGTCAAGCAAGCACCAACCAACTGTTGCCCTATCAACAACTGAAGCAGAATATATGGCATTAGCACATGTGACGAAAGAAGCTATTTGGCTACACACCCTATTGGATAAGCTAGGATATTTACAGAATTGTGCGACAACCTTATTTGAAGACAACCAATCAGCAATTGCCCTCACCAAAAACCCAATTAATCACACTCAATCAAAGCATATTGACATTCAGTACCACTTTATTCGAGAGAAAGTTGAATCAAAGATGATAGATATCATTTACATGGCAACAGATGAAATAATCACTGATGCATTAACCAAGCTACTTGCGCGACCCAGACTTGAAATGTTGATCACAAAAATAGGCTTATGTAACTAACTTTTTTTTTTTTTTTTTAAAAACTTTTATTTTCTTTATCATGTTATTCTTATTACTCAAGTAGTATTTTATATATAGTTATTTGCAGTAAATATACTTCATGGATGCCATTTGTAATGTACAGTTAAACATTTTATTTTTTTTATTTTTTATCGAGATATGTCAAGTAGGGGGAGTGTTGAAATTATTAGCTTATTATATCTCTCTCTCTTCCATCAATGATCGATTGTACGTCACTCAATTGTGGCTTAGATAATCTTTGTTCGTATTGATCAATCATATATTAGCATTAATAAATACATGCATATTTGGCTTTATGAGCCAGTACGCTCTTTACCCCAAACACACATTTGAAGATCAAAACTTCAATAAAAGATTGCTAAACTAGAAGTTAGAAGAAAGGCTGAGAGAAAGAGGAAGATAAGAAGGCTGACTATACCAATGTAGTGCAAGAAATATAGAAAGAAGATGAAGAATTTAGTGAAGAATACTTAGAAGCCTACTCTATTGAAGTAGTTAGCTGCACTACTACTAGAAAACTCCTTACCTAAGGAAGAAACTAGCCTAAGTACCTGAAGTCATTATTGAGAAACTCAAGAAACTAACATAAAGATAATAACTGAATGAAAATCAATAGGATAAAGCCTTCAAGCAGACAATGCAACCTGGTGAGATAGTTATCTTAACTACTGGAGATGAAGAAATAACAGATCAAGAGGAAAATAAAATCTAGAAGAGTTAGGGAATTCAAATATAACCCTTAGTAAGATATTGCCAGTCAGAAGGCCAACATTACCTTCAAGTAGGTCTTCCAGATTACACCATTAATAAAGCAGAAGGTGAAGATATAAATTACTGAAACTAAGCTAATCATTCAATTTGAGAAAGTTAACACTGCCAAAGAAAAGGAGGAAGAGTAAATCTATACCTTATTAACCTATATACAATATAACATTGGAGAAATAGTATACTCAGTTATTATTGATACAGAAGTAGGAGTTAGCATTATTGCCAAGCATTTCCTAGATCACCTAGGATAGGATATTGATGAACCCACCATCTTTACCTTGGTTATTACAAGTGGAAAAAGCAGTATATCTTTAGGAGTACTCTGAGAAGTACTAGTCCAGTTTGGAATGGAAATCATACCTATCAGAATGATCATCACTGATACACAATCCTATAATGCTATCTTGAGCAATAGTTGGTTGAAGAAAGCTAAAGCTAGAATCGATTTGGATATATAAAGGTTAATCTTTGTTAACCATAAAAGGAAGTTTAGTATACTCTTGGATATTCAGAAAGGAGTAGTATTGAAACTTATCTAGAAACCAGAAGATAAAAGTGATACAGATGAAGAAGTAACTCTCGAACAAGCACATCTCAATATAGTAGAAGAAAAAAAAGCTAATATGGTAATTTACAGTAAATATCGCTACCTGATGCCTTTGGAGAAGAACTAGTTAATCAAGTATAATATAAGAAATATAAGATACCTATTTGTGAGCAATATATCTATTGTGCCAAAATGATGTGTACTTGCAGTAATATAAAGTTG
>RBNK01000301.1:0-29502 GCA_003990785.1 Endogone sp. FLAS-F59071 | reverse complement strand
TTTTTTTTCCTGCCACGGGTCTTATTTAGGAAAAAGACCTAGCAAAACGAGATAGCGCCACCTATTCAACAGCTTATTGAGAAGTGTGGAATAAGTTTCTACTGCATTGATGGCGCTTATTATATCAGCATTTGCGGCATAGAAAATTACATGAGCGACGAAATGATAACGGATCAGGGGTTTAGAAAGTGCCTGTATCCTTTGGTCCCATCAGGAGAGTCTTATTTTCGGGAAGTCTTATTTAGAAGTCTTATTATCCAGAGTTTATTGTATTCTTCAAATTGATACTGTACTTATACTGTTTCAAAGATCCATTCGCACGTTATAATTCCCGTTTGGGATGCGTTTAATGGGGGGAGAATAACTTTTGGGGATATATCGACACATTTTTTGGCCTCGATGTTATGGCTGAGAACCCGATCCAAAAGAATGGGTAGGGATTGGTTACGCAGCATAATAATTAGAATGTCATCATTAAAGTGTATTTCTGGTTAAGTTTCCCTAATAGGCCGAAATTACATTCCAAGAACTTACCAGAGAACGAAGCGGTTGAAGGATATCAGATTTTGGGTTGAAGTATATTTATTATTTATTTTATTTATTTAAGTACCGTAATTTTTCTACGTTCGATTTTATTTTTTATTTTATTTTATTTTTATTTTAATCTCTTTATTCTCAGAGCACTATTCACTAAGGCACTAAGAATGTTCGTGGTTTGACCAAGATGTATAAGTTAGACAAACTTCTGATAAACAAAAAAATAAAAAACCAATAATCTCGATTTTCTTTTTTCTTTTCTGTCTCGTTAACGACACTACCGATGAGGACTAGAACCATCTCGGATTTGGCATTTCTCCGTGCAGCCCTGCAGGGTGCTGGACCCAGATGTGTGTTCGACCAAGTTTGTTTTTGCCACACGCTCGCTGCCTTCTAAATTCCACTTGACATTTGTAACACTTCAGTTTTTCCATGACGTAGAGCACTTGCAGTTTGATTGTTACCCTATTATCACAATCAATATGTGTATTTACTTCTCATAATGCGAGATGATGTTTTTGGTCTACCATGAACTACAGATACTGAATTCAACTTCTGAAACCGTAACAACCTTTTTTTTTTTTTTTAAAGAGGACTAGTGTTTGTTCCAGTATCTGCCAATTTGCTAGACTTAAACATGCGGGTACACTCTAAATCATTTTATCGTCATGACGGATGAATGAATATCCCATAAGACAAACCGCAGAGTCTTTTTCGGAGAATGCATTCAAAAATCTCTTTCAAATCACCTATTTTAATATTTTTAATATGTCGAGATATATGACAGTATATGGCAGAGTTATTCTTTTGGGAAGGGATTTATACACACCCGAAACATACATTGCCACATTGGCAATAGCAACATCTTCTGCGCCGAGAACGCCATATCTTACTCATGTGGTGTGATGTTGCCCGGTTTCATTGTGATAGTGTTGTGTGCTAATAAAGGATGGCGATCATGACTACCCGTTTGCAGTGCGGTTTACATTCCTCGCGCGACTGATTGCTAGCACATTACCTCGATGAACGTAAAAAAAGAATGCTGCCCGCTAATCGCAAAGAAAGTAAGTAAAAAACGCAAAAACTACGACACCCAGTATTCCGATGTGGTCCCCACCATAGTACTGACTGGGCTTAACTTTCGAGATCGAGATCGGGTGCGGAGCCGAGTGTATGGCCGTAGCTTGTGAACACTTCTAATTACAAGGTATATTAACTGCTGTCTCCCTCTCCCATCCTCGCGGCTTTCTCATGTTCCCATAAAGAGAGTGTAGCAATAAAATTAAAAAAAAAAAAAGGAGATTTATATATTTCTTGACGATATCCATCAATCCTCTTCTAAAATACACAACTTTGAATATATACCACGACGTAAATCGTCGAGTAAGTGAGGCTTTTATTATTATTTTTCCAATAAACACGTCATTGGCTCGGTGTACGCAAAATACACAAGGAAAATTTGACTCTCTAGTAAAATTAGTAACGTTAAAATAATTTAAGGGAGTTTATGTACATGATAATTTATTATTTAAAAAGTTGAGTATTGAGCAAACTATTATGTTTATGTTAATTATATTAGTCGATTTTAATAACAATTTCCCGAGCATAGCTCAGTTGGTAGAGCGGAAGACTGTAGTGTTCGCAATCTTTAGGTCACTAGTTCGAATCTGGTTGCTCGGATTTTTTTTTTTCGTGAACTCAAGATTGAGGTCACGTGATATTGCCCCAATAAAAATAATTCTATTATATAGTCAAGTCAATAATTGCGCATAGCCCATATTCATCCATTCCGGGATTTCTCTACTATTTAATCCTTCTATTTCCTAACAGCTGCATTTTCTTCATGCTTCTCTCTTCTCATCCCTTGGGTATCTTCAGTATATTATCTACCGCATGGCCCGGTTTTTGTCTCTGAGCTCAATTGGGACGCTGAATGTAAGTGTCGAGCGTTGGCGGTGTAAGTGGAGCACTGTCGAGCTTAAATGTCAACGTTATCAAGGAGGGTCGTGGTTCTAGATGGAGTGTGAAAACCGGTGTAATAAGTGTAATACGGCTTGTTGCCTCCGCGTTCCCTGGGCGGTACTCGCTCACTTCGCTCGACTATGCAATTCCAAATTCTGAAGTTAAAAGGCATCTATTGGAACTAGCAGCTGCAGTTGATGCATGCTGAATCACATTTTTGCCTCTTTTTCTTTGTTGTCATTATAAATACTCATAAACCTATGTTATTTTTGTCTACAATCAAATTTTCTGTGCTTTGTAGGGTGGATATCGGGATTGCTTACAAATTATTATAAAAAAAGATCGGCAAAAATCTTCTCCGTGGAGCCTCGCCATCAAATTTGAGGAACAGGTGGGCATGATGCGAAATGCGGCATGTTTCACCGCATACGTTTCGGATGTTGTTTACTGTTATCGGCTTTTTTGTTTCTAATCGAGTTTATGTCTATTTGTATTCTTACAGCACGTGGGTACAAAGTGGCTACCTAACAACTGATTTCCTAATCATCAATTGCTGATTGAGCTTTGTGTAGTCCGGTGATACCTAAATTTAGCCTAAGTGTCTTATGTGAGACCAAAACATATGAGATAATATGACGACGTGTCTTGACCGAATCCCTGTCGACATAAACACTCCAAATAGTCAGCATGGGAGTGATTGTTTTGGGAGTGATTGTTTGCAAATTGCATCATCATAACATCGTCAGTATAGTGAGTTATGCTATATAGTATGGATCCTACAAGAGACGAATTGTGGTTCATAATTACATTCAAATATATAATTATATACAAACTTTAGTTCCAGGTGTAGTTACTCTCTACAGCGATTTCTAACTAAAATAAGCCAGAGATACCGCAAGCGAGGTCTGTCGCACTAACTGTGCCTTTATGTTTTTGGGAACTCATCGCGTAGGCTATCAGAGAGAACAAGGTCGATGTGATTACGGAATACATTTCTCATCCAAAATGAGTGTATTTGTCCAAGGGTGACGCTAGAATAAAAACACCTTGAAAAATGAAGAGTGTCTGTTTGCCAGAGCTCGCACTGAAATATAAATATCCTTACAAAGCTTTGGTCGCAATGGGCAATAGATCGTCCAAGTATCCACTGGACCGCATGCCAAATGAACTCAAGAGGCTAGAAGAGCAGCACAATATTATACGGTAACATTATTTATGGTTAGGCATGGTTATAATCTTTACTTTTGTCCACTCAAGTCGACTCACACTCTTATCTTCAGCCTCCTTTTCAACGGCAACTATAACGCGCCACTGGAGGAGGCCCTTCGGAGGGGTATTAGAGTTCTGGATGCAGGATGTGGATCGGGGATATGGACGTTGGAGATGTCCAAGCATTACCCGGCTTCTCAGTTCATAGGCACGGATTTCCGTCGTCATATACT
The DNA here is from genome assembly GCA_003990785.1 of Endogone sp. FLAS-F59071. Taxonomy (NCBI): domain Eukaryota; kingdom Fungi; phylum Mucoromycota; class Endogonomycetes; order Endogonales; family Endogonaceae; genus Endogone; species Endogone sp. FLAS-F59071. The sequence goes on along the minus strand of RBNK01000301.1, from coordinate 25,561 downwards.
TCCGAACTCTCCTTTGCCTCCGAATTGTCTGTTCTTGGACGCAGACACCGTGAAGGGATTGCCCTTCTCTGATAACACGTTCGACTTTGTGTTCCAAAGGTAAGGTGCAATGTTTGAGATTGGCTGCAATCTTTGAAATCCCTTAACAAGGGATTGTTCAATTTGTAGGCTAATGTGGCCTTCGTTCAGTCGACTGCAATGGAATATTGCGCTGAAGGAGCTAGTTCGCGTCACCAAACCAGGAGGTATCATTGAACTGGTAGAGCTCGAAGCAAAAATTGAGAGAGCAGGGCTGACCAAAAAAGATTGGCTTTGTATAACGTGTACGTCCTCTTCACATACTTCGTCAGGGAGCACATCTGTCACTCTCGCCAGCTCAACTCTCACATATTACTGACGCCACCTTGTCCTTCCAACATCTAGTGGATGCAAAGTTCAAAGTTCGCGGGATTGACATGAGCGTCACACATCGCCTGCCTCGGTTAGCAGCCCGGCATCTAGAGAATGTGTACAAAAATTGTGTAGCGTGCCCACTTGGGTGGAACGGCCAGGTTGGTGATCAGGCGATCGACGCGTATATGAATTTTATGGCGGCTTTGGTCGATCAGCTCGCTCCCGAGATGGGCCTGAGTAAAGAGGAGTACAAGCAGCTGCTCGACAGAAAGGCAAGTGACTACGGAGAAAACAGGGCCTGGATGACGATGCTATATGTGTATGGAGCGAAGCGTATGAAGTGAGCGAATGAGCAGAATTAAGTGCTAAGATTATGCAATTATGAGCAAATATGAGCAAATATGAGCAATTGGTAGAACTTTAAGCTTAAAATAACTATTCTTAAACTCTCAAAGGTTTTAAAACCAAATAGGCTTCCTATGTAGAAATGCTAAGCAAAAATCCTTAGTTGTAAGCTTTTAAGGTACTAGTGTTTAAATTTTTAAGTTGAATTAAGGCCCTTGTGCACTATTTTTCTTTTCTTTTTTTCTGCCGAAAATTGTCCGATTCGGCATCCTTTGGATAACGTGATGCAAGTTTTTGTCAACTCTCTAAATGTCTAGTTTATTAATGATAATGCGTATCGCGCTAAAAAGTTTATCAAAGTTTGGATGAAATAGTATCATATCCTGGTATCCTGGTCACATCGCTTACGTAACTTATCAGATATTAACGGACTCGCAATCCAATTGGTAAAGAAAATATCGGGTGATCCAACTATATAACAATTTAGGCATGGAGAATAAACCACTTGTGATACCGTTGCCTTCATTAATAGATAATATTGTGTCCATCACATCGGCTTTTGTTTACAATTCATACATAATGTTATAGTATCCATAGTGAATTCATCTCGTCGGCCCCCTGAAACGACCTTTTTTTTTTTACACCACGGGTTGACATGACAGGGAATTAGTTCCAAGCCTAGATGTAAATAAAACTCTTTGCATTTGATATCTATCACTCCATGACATATCCTCCGCATGCTGCACGCAGAATCGCTAATACAATACATGGCTTCAAGCTAACTTCATGGCTTTTATTCACTCATTATACCCATATATCGTTTTCACGATTTTATATATGATCATTAGACCCACGACTACCGCTACGACGGTGCTGATCTCGCCGACAGTCAATGCCTTCCCCCTCACCTCCGCCACGCCTTTGCGCCACAGAAGCTCGTAGAGCACGACTATGACGCCAAGAACATCGCCAACAATAAACATGAGGTCACGCTCCTTGGCGCCTGTGCCCGTGAGTAGGTGCTTCCAACCCTGATCACTGAGGGAAAGGAAGATATGGGCGAGGGAAGTGGAGAGAGAAAGGAGAAGGTAGAGACGCGGAATATAGGCAGTCGGATGGATGAGGTAGAAGAAGAGGGCCGAGGGTAAAAGCTCGGTGAAGTTGAAGAAAAGCTGGGTGGCGAGGAGGGGGTCTTGCGGGGATGAAAGTTTGGGAAGAGGTGAGGATTAGTGGAAACTAGGTTTGAGGAAACAATAGGGAGTTGGACTTACAGAATTCATCATTGATATAGTTCCATGTTATCCACCAATTGTAGAACTGTACATAACAGTTTAAAGATTAACGAATCTCTCAGTTAATAGATCACGTGGCACCAAAAACACTCTCCCAACTCAAACTCACCATGGCATAAAAGCTTAGTATTCCACCAAACAACACGGCCCACCTGATACCTTTCCATAACCCCCCAGTGAATACACACATGAGCGCCCTTTCCGCAAACCTCTCCAGCAGCATCACGTTCGCAAGCGTCCATGCGAACACCCATACGGTGTGGCGATTCATGTTAAAGTACACGTTCCGGTACCACTTCTGCTTGTCGATATAACCCCCTTTGAACTGCCTGTCCCAACAATCGCACGTACAGGTTTTGATGTCTGGTGTGTAGCTTATGGGTGTCTGAAAGACGAGATTGATCACCATGCCACCAGAGACGACAAAGGTGATGATGCCCAAGAGGAGGAGGAAAAACAGAATGGAGCCAAACATGTTGGTGGCAGTAATAACACGGCGGTTGTTGCGCGATTGACCATTGTAGAGGGATGAGGAAAAAGGAAGGAGCGTTTCCTTGTCATTTGGGTCGGAGTTGTCAGCCATTATAGAGAGGACGCAGGTTGAGCGTTTGTGGCTTGGGTTGTCGTCCTTCAATGACAGGAGTTAATTTTTGAATTACTCCATGCCATGAGTCTATCGAAATATATACGATAGTCCGGCCGAATTGTATAAGTCATACCTGAAGGTGCGTAATTCGCAACAATATTCAACAGTTTGTCAAGCATACAGGAAGGGAATTATTTTTAACAGTAATAGGCGATATCGCCACGGTAAGCCATTTTCAGGTTACCGTACTTATTATGAAAATTCACTTCCTCTGTTCTCACGCTAGTCTGTAATCGAGTTTGCGCTACCAGTAAATTTATCGCATTTTTTTTTACCTGTGAAATTACAATGAAAATCGGGGTAGACCACCTCCTATCCGTAGCGCAAACTCTAATATTTTCCTTGTGTACTTTCCAGATGTATATCATAATGCCTTGGCAAATTTTCTTCCATTACTTTTAATTAATTATATCTTCGCTCGGGAAACTAGTGATAAACTACGAACGTAACATTTTGTGATTTCCAGAGCCAAGAAACAAGCGCCATATAATGTGACTAGTCTAACAAATATGTGTATATGTACGCGCACGGGAAGCTATGATGAATATTTATACAAGTGACGATTCTAAAAAAAAAAAAAAAAAAAAAAAAAAAAATTAAAAGTATCTAAGGGGACCTCCCCTTCTTCCCTCAAACTCACACACTTAAACACATGGCAGCATAGGCGAACAAAGGTATCATAACATTGTCGTTTTGGAGCGAGACGGCCTCCAGAACGCCTGTGACAGCAAGGTAGGAAATAGGTGAGTTGGGGTTTGGTGATTGGTTAATGATAAAAACTCGAATCTGCGTATGCCACGCAGACAAACTACGAACCCGACTTTACCCTTCCACAGCTACATCAAAACTCTGCATAGAAAGATCTGCAACAGTACCCACCTGTAACACCCACCGCCGCCGCATACCTGACCCAGCCTCTGGTCTCTAACGCCTTCTCCGCAAACCCTCCCTTGGTCGCAACCCACGCTATGACAGCCGATCCGAGCAACACGCTGAGAACGTAAGCGACGGTACCCTCGACGGTTTTGCTGGTGCCCGGCCAACGATGACGGCCGAAACGCTTACCGACAATTGAAGCCTTCAGGAAATACATAATGTTAGAGTACGAAATTAAGGAGATAGATGACGCTGAGAGGGATCATTACCATGGAGTCGCCGAGCCCGAGAGCGAGGATGCCAGAGAGACCGGCGAGAACAGAGTGGCTGGTCAGGGCGAGGTGGGGATGAAGGTTTTCATTATCAAAGGTGAGAATTAGTACTAGGAAAATCTATGCACCCGCACACACAAAACAAAAGCATGTCTCACCCTTCAATCCAAACCGGTCCCGCGCACCCAACCAAGAGATACGTATGGCTGAGAATCACGGGCCCGACATCGCGGTGATCGATGAAGGCAGTCAGGAACACGTGAATGCTTTTTCCATAGGGCCAGACGGCAAAGTAGCGCAGATATTCAAGAAAGAGGAACGCAGAGAGGGCGACGGCGTAGGCAAGCTGGAGGAAGGTAGGCTAGTGCATATTTTGAAAGAATTTCAGCAATGTATGCGCGAGTAATAAAATTCACTCACACAATCTCAGGCCAGCGTTCGCAAATAAAACGTGGGCAAGAGCACCTACCGCAACCAGATACCCCGGTACAAACATGGCTACCGCCAAGAAATGAAACACCTTCCTTCGCCAATTGAGCGCGGCGGTCAGAGTGGTTGCGATCTCGATCTTTTGGTCCGAATCGACGCCACGCTGATTCATCCACATCCACCAGACCCAAAACAAGACCGCCAGTAAGACGGCCAAGGTCCAATAGGCGGTAAGGAGGAGCCGACGTGGGGATGTGAGAAGGAAGGTGAGGGTCCTAAGCGTGTGAAGTAGATGATGAGTTTGAAGATTCCGTGGCGATGTAAAGTATGCGACATGTAGGACCATGAGATAAAAGATCTTAAGCATACCACACAATCGGATTCTCGCCCATGACCCACCAGCACCACGGCGCCACGATTCCCACCACGATCCCAACAGCCATGAGGTAGAACATGAGTGCGTCGCTGCGCCGCTCGCCTGAGACTTCGGCCTCGCCCGCCGGTCGGCCGTTCTCGCGACGAGGCAACTGCTGTGCCAGACGGCGACAGCGACTCAAGATCGGGTACAGGGTGATGCCGATGAGAAGCATGCCGAGGATCAGAGCCTGGGTGAGGACCGGGACAGGCGCGGGCGAGGCGTGAGTGAGATACGACGGGAGATAGGGGGTAAAGATCTGAGATTGGGTAGGAGGGAAAATTTAGTGAATAACGAAGGGGGAAGGAGGAGATATTTACGGCTAAACAATCCATCATTAGACAAGCAACCGTAAACTGGCACAAAATATAAAAATCCCCCCCCCCCCCAAAAAAAAAAAAATCTCGCCCACAAAAAACAAAAACAAAAATCTCACTTCCTTCATCACCGGTATCCTCACGACACTCCCTTCGACCGCCCCTGCCACGAGCACTGCGATAGCCTGCCCTACGACACACATTTCTCCGAACGTGAAGCTGCGCTTCAGCAGCCCGGCTGCCGCGTACACGGTTGCCTGAAAGGATGCGAGCTCAATCCACGTCATGGCAAGCGGGATTTTGCATAGAGGCCCAAAGAATAGGGCAACAGCCGTGGAAGTGACGAGGGTGAAGGCGGACTGAGCAAAGAGAGTACGCGGAGCGGGGACAATGGTGCGAAGCAAAGGTGATTTGGAGAGGAGAATATGGAGGAGAGTGAGGAGACCGAGAAGCAGAGTGAGCTGGAGGCGGGATTGGTAGAGGGCTGATTCGGCACATGCGGGTGGTTAGGTAAGGTTAGGTTTTGGATCTTGTACCGGTGGTTCACTCGTGCGTGAATCGCGTGGCAGATGAGACGAACCTACCTATTAGGAAAGCAGCGTCTTTGTCTTCCGCAATGTCCGCATGTGCTGAAAAGTTGACCAGTTTTGCTGCTGCAACAATGGGTAATAAAAGACCACCATAAAGACCACCATCGTCAGCCCCCGTTCTTCATCACCAATGAGCGCATAAGCATTGGACGTGAATCCAAGACACGAGAAACGAGGAGTATGAGAGGGAAACAAGAGATCAAAAGTGGGTTAGCTGACATTGATCAACCCACACCTGAAAGTTCTGTGAGGTTTGACCGTGGACTAATATACCGCTTCTCGCTGCACACCTATACATGCCCAAGCACTCTTCAATCAATGGTCCAATAACAATCAACATACATGTCCGATCCAAACACCACGATACGTAACTCTGTATTTTCCTTTACACATCTATGTTGAACCTTACCTAAAAGATCTCACTTCAGTTCCCCAAACCCTGCACGCGCCCATCTTTTCCTCCTCTTCTTCTTCCTGCGCAAATCCAGCGGGTACCCGGGCGCTACGCTCGCCGCTACGCCGCTTGCGCCGCTGTCGGGTGTCAGACGGCGCCGGGGCGAGGTCAATGGATTCAATGCTCGCGCCCAGGCCATCGTCCGAGGAAGAGGTGTCGGTGTTGACGGAGGAAGTTGGGGTGGAAACAGGAATGTCGAGGAGGGGTGGGGAGGGGGCACGGGAGTAGATGAGGAGGGTGAGAACGGTGAGGAGGATAAGGGCTGGTTATAAAAATACCACAAAATAGATATGTGCGAGTGGATGGTGAGTGTCAATCAAGGCAAAGAGCTAAGGTTGGTTCTTGTCGTTGTCCGGCAATGGGCGCACTCCAAAAGTAATTAACAAACTTACAGGACCCATCCCTCATCGCGACTTTTGCACCTCCTCTCTCATTCTTCGTCCCAATCCGCATGACACACACTCCTGCCCATACCGCCATCCCAATCACAATCCATTGCTCGACCCTAGATGGCGTTACAAGCTTCACTGGATTGTTCGCGCCGATGATAGCACCCATCTTCCTGAGCGGCTGGTCGACAACGATATTCCTAATGCGCCTACGTATTTCCGCGGCGGAGCGACGGTTCCCCGGTCCGGCGGCGACGAGCTTGCGGCGGCGGACAACAATGTCCGGAGTGTAGCGGTCGACGGAAGAGGAAGAAGCAAAGCCGCTCTCGTCGCCACTGGTATCGTCAGTGCGGGTTCGGCGCAGAGCCTGGGGGAAGAAGGAATCGGAGGATGATGTGGAGAAGTGGCGGAGGATGGGGATGGGGTTCTGGCGGGAGTAAGAGTCCGCCGGGGGGGTGTCTTTGGTTGAGTTCGTGGTTGGAGTCGGCGGTGGGAAAAGGGGAGATTTTGGGGTTCAATGAAGCTCCTGATGGCCTGATGGCGCGCTTTGTTGTTTGGGAAGCCCCATTCCCCAAAAAGTTGGACTTTTTGCAACCGATCGAGCCGCTCACGTGAAATGCAATCGGAAAAAGCCACCGAAGACCGTCGGATCTCGGGACCCGCGCGACCATGGACCAGCTCTGTGGAGAGTGCATCACTGCCCTCGGCTGCTTCGACTACAACGCCGCATACAAGTCTGCAGGAAAGATTCTAAAAGTACGTGCAAGCGTCGCCAGTATCCTGTTCGAAACTACCACCGAGTCTATCCTCTCCAACCTTTCATCCCGTTTCCAACTTGTAGAGTAGCCAAGTGGTCGGCAATGTCCTCCTCAAGCTCATCAACTGCGAGGGCATGTTCACCCAGCTCTCATTCCTAAAACCCAAAGGGTTCATGCGCAAAGACGACGTACGTACCAGATAAATTCAGACGCTCTTGTCCAATAATCCTTATGCTCATTCCCACACATCGCTTTGACCCCGGTCCTCCTAGTTACTAAACACCCTCTACATCAGCCTCGGCGACGAGGTCTCCCGTGAAGCTGAGAGCCTCGACCATGCTATTCAATTTGGCTACGGCTCCCATGCCGACGATCACAAGATAGTAATTCTCTTCCGCGCCTTCGAATCCCTCATTAAGCTTCGGCAGAGCCAGATTCACATGTATGTCTCCTCTCTCCCTTACTCCCATTCCTCTCCCACCGAACCCTAACTCTCCGCATTCTCACAGTTACCGCGCCATTGCTACGACTCTGCCCGAGAACCCCAACTCGACCGCGATCCTCGACGACATTGCTGGCCTCCAGCACATGTATGACCGCATGGGCATGGACGGGCAGTTGGGGCTGCTGGGGGCCGGCGTGGGGAAGGAGGTGATTATGCTGCGAAGCTTGATGTTGGCGAGGGACGCAATAACGGATTTCAATTTCAAAGACGCGTGCATCAACCTGTACATTGGCAAGAAGGAATTCGAAGAATGGCAAAAGATGATACAGGCTCAGGATTATGCGGAGGTCGGGCTGATTCGAGTTGTGTTATCTGACCATACACACCGCATCTTAGTGTGAATAGATCCCTGACACTTCCTCATTTCTTAATTCCAGAAAGCCTCTGTTAAAAGTCTTGATCTAAAGGACACTTCGTCCTGGCGCTTCTCTCTCTTCAGCGCGGCCACCGAGGTATTTTATATTTCCCTCTCTTTCTCTCTTTCTCTCCCTCCCTTTCCCTCTCCCTCCCACCTGCTAATCCATCCGCCCCTTTTCCACAATTCAGAAACCTACCAAGTCGGTCCGCCGCATCGGAGCCTCGACCTCTGCAGGGGATGCTTCACTCCCACACACAATGCAGTGGCACGCGCGACTGCTCTCGAGCTTGATCTCCAAAATGACCCTCTATTTCATGAACATTCTGCTCGATAAGGAGCGGACAGCCAATCCGGACGAGAGTGCAGCAGTACTGTGGAAAGGGCTCGAAGTCGACTATCACGGGCAGTAGGTGTCTGAGTTTTGGTATTTGTGCCAGCCTGAATCGATTGGGGTCTTTGCTCACGGTCCCTCGTTTCTTGCCGCAGAATTTACACGTTCCGCCGCCGCTTCGGCGCCTTGAGCATCTCTTTCATCTATGAGGTCACTCCCGACACGCCCTTTTATCCGCAGGGTTACATGTGCGCCGACACGCCCTACGAACAGCCGACGGGTGTGCATTCTTTTCCCTTCATCTACGCCTATCCCGAGGTAAAACATCCAGCCCTGTTCACTCTTGTGCATCGCTACATGTTCTCTCTTACCCTTTTTCTGACCTCTCCCTTCTCTCCATATAGCAACCCAAGGACCACCTTCCCAATATCATCTCTATTATTCAGGGCTCGCGTGCCAAGCTGTCTGAATACCGAGCTGGGCCTGTGCACTTTTTCGACCGCAAGATTGGCTACACGTACTACCTGTTGCGGGTTGACTCGCACGTCTACATGCTCGTCATCTATCTAGATAGGCACATCAACCGCGACACCACCACCATCGAGTTTATGGATGCCGTTGCGGGTGGGCTAAGGGGAACTGAGGTGTTTAAGGATATGCGGATGGAGTGATTGTTTAGTTGGATTGGAGGAGAGTGTGTGCGTATGTGAGATTTATCGCAGGATATATATTGTATATTCTAAGTCAATTTTTTTTTTTTTTTTTTTTTTTTTTTTTTTTTTTTTTTTTTTTTTTTTTTTTTTTTTTTTTTTTTTTTTTTGGTGAGACACCCTTGTACTTTGAACATCTCCTCATGTGAATCTCCCGCAAGTCGTGCGTTACCTAGACTGCGCGTGCACTTTACAGGAAAACGGATAAAACGACACTAGCGTTACTCAAACAGAGCCGTGAGATACGCGGATTGATAAGACTGGAGACAGCCCATCCATGGCATGTAGTTTTATTGTCAGGTCCAGAGCGAATGTTATCTATATCTTGGAAAATTGGTGACGCACTACTCTACCAACAAGAAGATAGGTCGAGAAAAATGATCAAAATGTATTGAATAACGATAACAGGGAATAAGAGAAGAAAATAAAACAGTGAAGATTGTCAGGACACCCGCACGAGGAACAAAAGCACGCGCACGCATATTCCACAATTTCAATCAGATCTCTCAACATCCGCGTCCGTACCTCACCATCGCCACGGCTCCGCAACCGATTCCGAATGCCTCGGACGCGTCCCGGATTTGTACTCCGTGGAGGTGGTTTCGTTTATGGGGATGGGGGAGGAGAAAAAAAGAGATGCGAAAATTACGATTTACAAGTGTTTTGCTTCTAACGATAACCAGTCAAAAAAAAAAAAAAAAAAAAAAAAAAAAAAAAAAAAAAAAAAAGTATGAAGGGCGGAGGGAGGAAATATATGATGCCAATCGTGCTTCTAGGTGCCTCATTAATAATTGTCTTTTTTTGCGAGAAACTGGAAGGACGAGAACAGAACTATTCGTCCTGCTCGAAGATGTGCTTGCCGCGTTGCGAAAATTGTGTCATGCCTCGACCGCTACCGACGACGCCGACTTGATGTTCATATTGAGTGAGAAGACAATACTTATTAATCGAAGCTAAAATCAAATTATATAATCATTTCGTTATACGCAGACTACGAAAAAAAAAAAAAAGGAGTAAAAATATATTTACGAACCTTTCCCCTCTGGATTATCCGGTGTCTTGAAGATACTCTTCTTGTTGATTGGCGCGACCACCACATTCGTCTTCTTTTTCTTCTTTTCATCCGCCCCTGTCTTGGTTGCAAAATTCAACCATGCCTTCTGCTTCACCACCTCCTCTGCCACCTTCTTTGGCGCATTCTTATCCCTTTTGGGCTTCTTCTTCCTCTTGTCGTCCTCTGGCGCTTCGAACACGGACTCCCGCTTCCCTCCTTTTGCCCCTCCCACTGTCCCATTTCCCTCAGTCATTGGTCTGATGTCCTCCGCCTTGACGATCTCGACGTCTGAGTATCCCTTGAACACGACTGAGTAGACCTGGGCGGACCCGCCAATGGCCGACACGGTGGCCGGGTAGAACTTACCGTCGGCGGACCACTTTGCGAGGCACATGGAGCCGACAGTGAGGGGTTTGGAAGGAGTGGTGGGGGAATTCGGAGAGGCAGGCTCCTCGTCTGCAACGGTAGTGGCGTGCGAAACCTTATGCTGCTGCTGCTTTATTTGCTTCTCCTGCTGAACGTACTGGGCAGTGAGGTTGATAAGCTCGGTGAGATCGGTTTTAAGCTTGAGCATCTCAGGGTTGGTGGGGTCAGCGGCAAGGACCTCCTCAACCTGCTGGAGCTGGTATTGGTAGGTGGCGAGCTCTTCGGCATTCATGATTACAGGTTAGGGAGATTGAGGAAAGGAAAGAAGGAGGTGGAGAATATCTGCTTTATTTGTTTATTGTGACGTCATAATAAATTTAATAAGTAAATAATGTACACCAGAAGAAATATCCGTCGGTTTCGTAGCTATAATTCGACATAATTACAATAAAAGCCTTCGTAAAAAAGTACACCATATCTATATTGCAATCTGGCTTAAACAAGCCCATCACCTTCGCGCCATTCACCTTTCCATTACTAAAACCCATCACGGTTACCAACCCCTATCTCCCCTCCTCCCTCACCCAACTCCCACCCAACCTACTCTCCCTCTCCACGATTTTGACTTCCTTCTCCTGATCTTTTTTTCTATCTGCTCCCACACCAATAGCCCCTGTTTCAGCTCTCCTTCTTTCTTCCTCTTCTCGCTTTGCCCAATTATCGTACAGTTCGCGGTGGTCGAGCCAACGCTCTTGCACCTCGGACACGTCTTCGTGGTATCCGGTACCGCTACGCATCGCCGTAAGCATGATTGACTCGTTGCTCTGCGTCAGTCCGCCAAAAACGTAGCCATTAGCCTTGTCGATTACCTGTAGAAGCTTGGTGACAGATGCCTTGTCCTAACGCGATTCAGTAGAGTTGAGAATTGGTATATTAAATAGCTTGTTTGAGGAACTGAACCTTCGCACTGTTTCTATCACTATCCTTCCCCACTCACCTCAATGGACAACGTGTAAAATCCGACCAAGCTAAAATCCTCGACAAGGTCGCACAACGCCTTGTTCAGGGCCTTGTACCTGCTCCCGAATGAATCCTCATTCAAAAGAAAGAGCAGGTGAGAGAGATCCATAACTTCAGTGTAATATTCGAGGCTGAATGCTGAATCAAGTGAGTGAATTTGTGAGGCAAAGCTATTTAACAAGAGAATTCTTGATGCGTGGGTTGTGGTGAGTCATATAAATAAGGTACCCTGTCCCCCTTCTTATAAAAAACCAAGCTAACGGTTCTAAAAAGGTGCTACTGCAGGTGAAAAAAAAACTCCTAAAGCTCTCTGTACATACCTAACTTCCCATACGACTCCATCAGGTCGACTTTGGACAGCACGTTCACGTGTGGCAACTCGAGCTGAATCATAGTCTTAAGCGACAGTAACAGAACCGAGATATACTTGGTGGGGTCGGTGCAGTAATGCGCATCGACGAGGTTGACGGCCACGAGCTATGTACGGAGGGTAACGGCAGGGCGGAATTCCCGGTAAGGATATGCCGAATTATATTGGAGGAATACTAAAGAGGAGAATGCGGTGCCTACCCTGAAATTGAGCTTCTGTAGCTGTTCAATAATGTCCTTGACAGCGTCGTGGTGCGTGTAAAGCTCGACCTGACCGGGGCAGTCAAAGAGTATGTAGTCATCTGATTTTAAGGCGTATGCCAGAATAAAAATGGGTAGATGATCGCGAGTATACATAAAAAGGTACAAAGCCTGCTTCTCTCTCGCCGAGGACAAAAGAAATACGCACCATCCAATGCCTTCAATTTTTCCACCAGCCAGTCAAAGTTCCTCTGCAAAAACTCCATACAGTACATCATACCGCCATTTGGACCCAACTCCAGCGTTCCCATCGCATCCTCGAGTGTGATGAGTTCAGCAATGTTGACGGCGCACGGGTATGGTATATGGTCGTTGGCAGGGTCAAGATTCACGATAGAGATCTTTCTGGATTGGGAATGGCATGCAAGAGCGAAGAGCGAATTTCAGGATCTGTTAACGGCTTGGAAACATGCATGAGATAGTAAGGGCGATCTCACCTTCCTATGGCCGTCATAAACTGGTGCATGCCGTAGCAGTATGTTGTCTTGCCGGAACCTGGAGGGCCAATGACCAACTTTGCACATGTTAGAGTAGGAATTAGCGAGATGAGCCTTGCAAACCTTCAATTGGCAATCTTAGTGAGGCAATGTATTGACTTAGGTATGTATTGATTTGTGCGATGCATACTTGAGCGAAAGGCATTTTCGTTGAATAAAAGGTTGTGTCTGTGGCGGAGGTGTTCTATAGTGTTTATATAATCATTTGTGACCATCTTTCTTACAAAGGTGGCTTTTCCCTTCTACGCTGGCTCCAAATGGCGTCGTATTGGACCCATCTACGCGTGTTGCCCACTTCTTGGTGCATCTCATCGCGATTTCATCTTTCACCAATTTCAAATCCCATCTATCATTTCCTTCAAATCCGCTCTATATCTACCACACAGTCCTTGTTCCTCAGCAAGAAGCTGCGCAAACCCAACCACTCTACCCTCACAAAACACCTCAAACCAGACGGCCTCACTGGGCCCCAGCGACGCGCCGCTTTGCTGGACAAAGCCAGTAGATCTAAATCGAAGAGTGAAGGCAGCGGTGGTGGGGGCGGTGGTAGAGGCAGTGGTGGTGGAAGCGGCAGCCGTGGTGGAAGAAAATATGTTCCCATAAAGCAACGTCTCGAGCCTATCAAATCTGACGTTCGACGCCCTTCTCTGCCACGAAAATCTGCCCTTCGTCCATTTATGTCGCAAGAATCAGTCTCTCGCCCTTCTTTGCCGCGAACACCTGTCTCTCGTCCTTCTCTGCCGCGAGCATCGGCCTCTCGCCCTTCGTTACCGCAAGCACCGGCCTCTCGCCCTTCTCCATCACGGATACTAGCCTCTCGTCCTTCACTGCCGCGAATGCCAGTGTCTCGTCCTTCCTTGCCGCGGGCAGAAGCCTCTCGTTCTCCTCTGTCGCAGACACCGAACCCTGGCCGCCAGATCGAACCCAGAACAGTCATCTCGACCGAATCCCCTCTCGTCGAATCCGATCAATGGGGACCCCAAAATGTCTCCAAGCTCGCTAAGCGCGTCTCTGAGACTCGTTTTGAGACCTTTGGCCTTCTCCCCGAAGTTCTCAGCGCACTCAAAACTGGAGTCCTTGCGTCCGTACCTGACCCGCACCCAACCGAGATTCAAGCTCTCGCGATCCCCGAGCTCATGCGCTTGAAAAAGCCCCATATCCTTTGCGCCGCTGAGACCGGCAGCGGTAAGACCCTGGCCTACCTCCTTCCCATTATCCAACACCTCAAAGCCCAAGAAGCCCTCCCCCAGACCGACTCACGTCCGCTCCGCCGCCTCGATCACCCCCGTGCCGTCATTCTTGTCCCCTCACGCGAGCTCATCTCCCAGGTCCTTTCCGTCTGCAAATCCCTTTCTCACATCGCCAAGTTCCGCGCCGTTGCCCTGACCTCCCACTTGAAGCGTCACACCCTTTCTTCAGGCCCTATCGACCTCCTTATTTCCACGCCGACTGCGTTCCTCACACACATCCACAACGGCGTCATCTCCCTCGCCTCGACCCGCCACCTGGTCCTCGATGAGGCTGACTCTCTCTTTGACGCCGGGTGGGGCGCTGAGTGTCGCGAAATCATTGAGACCATAAGCAAAATATCTGCGGATGAGCCCCATCAGGTGGTAATTGTCAGTGCAACACTCCCTCGTTCTGTCAACTCTGTGCTAGATGAGCTTCTCCCAGGCACGCAGCGGATCACGACCCCAGGAATGCATCGTGTGCTCCCCAATCTGCGGCAGTCTTTCGTCGACTTAAAGCGCTTTAACGGCAACCGCCAGCTCGCTCTTCTTGAGGTGCTCCGGCGCAACACGCGTGACAAAAAGACCATGGTCTTTTGCAATACGCGCAGTTCTGCCGAGATGCTATATATATTCCTCGCGAACAAGGGCGTCTCCGCGCTAGCCATGTACCAAGACGCACCGGGAGGCAGAGAAGAGGCTATGCGGGCGTTCGCGGCGGAGGACGGGGAAGAGAGGAGCCGATTGATGGTGTGCACGGACGTGGCGTCGCGCGGGGTGGATACAACGTGGGTGGATCATGTAATCCTGTACGATTTTCCACTGAATGTCATTGATTATCTGCACCGAGTCGGGAGGACAGCGAGGGCGGGAAAGAGAGGGAAGGCGACGGGACTGGTAGGGGGGAGGGATCACATGCTGGCGATGAGGATACAGAAGGCGACAAGGTCGGGGACAGTGCTAAGTTAATGGGTGGTAGCATGGTGTTTTGTGCTTACAGTAGTAAGAGACTAATATAGATCAGGAAACGAGAGTCGATCATTGTAGTTTCGCACAAAAATAAATACTGAAAGCCTAATTGAAACCAGTTTGAAAAAAAGTGTGAGACTTGGGATTCATCTAGCAGGAATCTCTACGAGTCTGGTATATAACAATTCAATCGAAACTCTAATCGAAACAACTCTAATCGAAACTCGAAGCTAAACACCCAGAAACCATAACCCAAAATACAATACTAAATATGTAATCGTCTCGGGAACACAAAGCAAACGATACCGAAAACCGCATCAAGCTGTATCATCAATAACACCCTCCCTCACAAACTCCGTCATCACTTCCACCCGCACCTCTTCCTTTCTCCCACCCTTGACTTCCATCGCCTCCACCACTACGCTCGTCTCCACCTCGACGATCAATCCCCTGACCTTCTTTTCGAGCTCAAAGATGTGCTCGTCGTATGCGTCCGGCGCGATGCGGCGCAGAGAGTCGGCAAGGTTGAAGAGGTATTCAGCGTTCCAGCCGGATGGACCTGAAAGTGTGCAAAACTTTGTTAGAGGTGTGTAAGGTGAATGAAAAATGGGAAAGGAATTTTACTACAATAGGATCAAGTACCGTAGGATTTGTAAATTTGCGACGCAATCTGATCCAGCGGGGCCGGGCCAATGTAAGCTTCGTTGGTCGTCGTGCCAATGTAGACCATCGCCTGTGGTGGTAGAGCCGGGTTGCAATCGCGCAGGGAATGAGTCAAGACCTCCTGTTTATATGGGTAAGTAATGCCAAAGGGAATTTCACAAATACTCACCTTTCTCACAACAGGCTCATCTTGTCCTTTTTGGTAAACATCCAAGAAATCTACCGTATACCCATTCTGTACCGGTAAACCAACGCCACGCGTGAGCCCACCAAATTCCTGACATGCAATCAAATTATTTTATCCCCACCAATTACCTTCCCTCTCCCTACAGCAAAAGACAACCGACACTTTCCCCTCCCTTTTCTTCCGCCGCGCCCTCCTCCCTCACCTTCTCCCGATGATCCAAATACGCTCTTGTCGTCTCCACGTCCGACTCTGGTATCTTGAATGCCACGCCCCATGTGACATCGTCCTTCTGCTGGTGCTATTGAAAATGAGCCATCATTCGTGGACATGGAATACGGTACGAAGGGGATGATGAGCGAACACGTACGGCCCCAGAAATAGCAGTTATAGAATAAACAAAATCGAGAACCCACGTAGTCGTTCAGCTTCTGCCACTCCTCCAGCGGGATCAATGTGACCACCCGGCCCGGCGCGTCGGGGGTCCCACGGTGGTCGCTGCTGTGCTGTGAGGCATGAAGAAGGGGGGTGAAATATGGAGAGGTTGTTTAAATGACGTGGAGGGGCATGAATTCAGTGCCAGAGAGAATAAGATGCAACCCAACATATTCACCTGCCAGAACCGCCGCACATACTGCTTGATATATCCAACAACCCTGCGTTTTTTTTTTTTTTTTTTTTTCTCTCTCTCTCTCTCTCTCTCTCTCTCTCTCTCTCTCTCTCTCTCTCTCTCTCTTCCACAATGCACGACCCTCACCACCAAAAAAAACTCCACAACCTACTCACGCCCTCTCGTACGCGATCGGTGGCTTCCACATGAGCGACCCATACCCAAATACCCACACCTCCGTCGTCGCAGCGACTGAGTCGGATGGGTTGGATGAGGTTGGCGCGGCTGGCATTTTGGCGAGGGATGTTACTGAACAACTGAACAACTTTTGGCTCTTTGGTTCTTTCCTAAAATCACAGCCCCCAGTCACGAAATCTGTGTCACTTTTGACGCCATCGGGACTTTTTGGAGGAGTGCAGGTGTTTTTTTTTTTTTTATTAAGGGTGCGTTGGTGAATAAAGTTGGAGAAAAACGATGTCAGATCGACAGACGACATAACGGGAAAATATTCAAGGACACAGTGTTTTTGATACTGAAACTATTCAACTATAGAGACCACAAGACAAGTGGGCAAACTAATAGAGCAGCAAACAAGAAATAGCGGACAAAACCCGCATGTAGAACCAGGACAAAGTATGAGCACGCCAACAATAAGTTTATATATACGTACAAATCTAGGTTGAATTAGGATGAGAAAATGCGGAAAAAAGTTTGGCTTTTGTGTTCAACTCCATTATAGATCCTTCCCCATCGCGGCTCCACTCCCTGCCCCCGTCCCTACGCCGGCCGCCTTCCCGAATCCTGGCATCCACGACGACCCATTCTGTTCACTACCCTCCATATGCGTCGGTAACACCTCCCCGAGCTCCCTCTCGCGTACCTTATTCTCCCCTCGCTCAACGTCCCTTTTTGCGCTCTGGTACATCCACAGACCGAGAAATGTGAGCACAATGCCGACCCACTGGACGCCCGAGACCTGCTGTCCAAACCACACGATGGATGCGACGATGACAAAGATACGCTTGACGAGGGAGGCAATAGAGTAGGTAACAGGAGAGGTCATGGCGAGGAGGTTGAAAGCAAAAATGTTCTGTGTAAAGTGAGAGGAGCCGTTGAGGAAAAAGTAGGTGACGACGGTGGAAGTAAGGCCCGCGGTGGCAGCGGAAGAAGAATGAGCCGAGGCTCCGATAAGATCGAAGCCGTCCGAGTACAGCCAAAGCGGAAACATGAGAACAAAGGCCATGCTCGAGGATAGGAAGAGCATGTTCATCTTGTCGAGTTTGGTGCCGCGGCGTTCACTCTGCTCCTTAAAGAGAAGCTTCTTGGAGAAGATGTTCTGCGTGACAAAAACGAGGCATGAACCCAGCGCGCAGAGCAGACCGATCACGTTGTTGGTGAAGGCAAAAGTGCACGCCAACATCACCCCCAGAGTGAGGGGAAGAAGGGCGAGGTAAACTTTGGAGGAATAGTGAATTTTGAAGAGAAACCGGTAGAAAAGCACGGTGAATAGAGGAGAAAGGGCCTAAAAAAAATAAAAATAAAATAGAGATATGGTGAGGAATTTCATATTAGAATAGATAAAATTTATGAAGGAGATACCAATGATTATCCAAGAGTAAGCGGACAAAGCTGCATCAGTTACAGTATATTTCTCTCATTCTCCCATTTTCATTCTCGTTCTCTTCCCCACTTTCTTTCCTCCTCACACTCTTCTCCATATTGACCATAGTGAATGTCTCCATCCTTGCCCTCCAAAAAATTAAATTAAAATTCCTCAGAATATCGCTTCTGCAACCTAAACCTATTCAACCCCTCTCTAAATCTCCATTTTCAGCACCACTTGAATTTTACAAATCCTACACATGTACAGTAAAAAAAAAAACTCTTGTGGATATTTACCTTTACAGTATGTACAAAGCTCACAGGAATTCTGCTAATGGCGACGCTTGAAAACACATGCCCGACGATCTGAAACACCGCCAGCGGTAACGTCGTGATAACATTTTCTCTTGTGGGCCACCGTATTTTGGACATGCCAAACACGTTTCCGAATATGAAGCAGTACAGCGCCACGAACCCAAACTGAACCCACGTAAGGGTGACGGGATAACTGAACTGGTTGAGGATCTGCTTGCCGATATTGTTGGTGACGGCTGACGCAGAATACCACAACACGCAGAGGCAGCAGAAACGGAGCGTATCGAGCGCAGGGCTCGAGGTAAGCTGGCGGAGCGTAGGGAGCGAAGAGAGGGTTTGCTGAGCGAAAGAAGGAGAGGTCGGAGAGGATGAAGTATGGGGCTGAGAGAGCGGGAGGTTATCGGTTTTGGGCTTGCCAAAGAAGCGGAAATATTGCGAGCGAAACCGGGAGGTCAGGGCTGTAGGGTCGAACAAAGTGTCGAATCCTGGTTTGCCATTGTTGCCATTGTTGTTGTTGTTGTTGTAGGAAGGGTGGTTGGCTCTAGTATCGAGTGTAGCGTTGTTAAGCGTTGATTGCGGTAACAGCGAGGACGCTCCATTGCCCAACATGCCAGTGAATCCTGCGCCAGCATTGTCGGTTAGACTGTTAAAATAGGTGCCGTTGGTAGGCAGACCAGTACTGCTCTGCCGGTACGACATTCCGGTGGGGGTATAAAGCGAATCCCCCATGCTCGTGGAGGAGAAGTTGACGTTGATGCGAGGCTGTAGCGGAGCTGCATAGCCAGCCGCGGGTGGATCGACAGGGGGGGCTGTTGTTGGATGGGACCCGTTTTTGAGCGGAACAGAGCCATTCATCTTGCCGTTGACGAATGAAACAGAGGCGGGATTGTACTGGGCGGCACGGCGTTTGGCCGAGGCGCGGGAGTTGAAGGGGCCGGTTGAAGGGGCGGTGGTGGTGGTAGTAGTGGTGGTGATTAGAGAGGGACTCATGTTATCGAGAGAGTGAGAGGATGAGGGTGTTCCAACTGGATAGCTATGCAAGAGAGAAAAGGGAGCACGAACACGTGGAGAGAGCGGATTAGGGATGGGAGTGAGCACAAATGATACAGAGGCGGTACAAGAGCGCGCAAGAAGAACAACTACAAAAGGGCTTTGGACAAAGAACGGCTCTCACCTCGGGGGGGGGAAGGGCGGGGAGGGGGAGGGGGAGAAGGAGTCGAAAAGAAAAAAGCGACAAGAGGAGACGGTCTCTCGCAAGGACAGCTCCGACGGTCAAATCTTGATATGGGCAAATAAATCCAATGAATCCTCTATAAATTGCTCTCAACCGCCTATTGGCCCGCGCCAACGCACGTTGGCCAAATGAGTCGCCATTCGCCATTCGTCCATTCGTCCCCGGCCCTGCTCATCCGCAATCCAAATAAATTAATGCCGCGTCTCTCTACCTGTACTCCTTACTTCAAGACGCAGCAAGATAGAGATCTCTTGGCACAACCTTGGGTGGTTCTCGTCTGCACGGCGAGCAAACACCTATACAAGTAAGAGTGGCCAAGAGGAGACGGCGCCAGTTTGGACACACACATGGATGAATGACGCAGCTCGTTATGCTTTTGCTCTATGCAAAAAAATAAAATAAAATAAAAAAAGTAAAAAAGCAGTCTAGCCCAGAATATCGTTCTGATCTCTGTTGGTTTGGCAAACCAGTTTGATTTCATTGTTATTTAATTATTTATCATTATTATTATTTATTTATCAAAAGATGCTTAACTAAAAAAAAAAAAAAAAAAAAAAAAAAAAAAAAAAAAAAAAAACTTGCAGCAAAATATGGGTAAACGGAATAGGTTAAAAAATTAAAAATTAAAGAAAAAGGGTAAAAAGAGTAAAGGGGTGAAAAAGTAGAATCTCAAAGGAAAGTTAGATTGGGAGGCACGAATATTCGCTTGTTTTGCTTGGTGATGGATCACAATCTCCGTCACTGCACACTGCGTACAAATGACATTTCGTTATTAAACTCCAAACTGATGATGTCGTCCTATTTGTTGTAATTATATATATGGGTGATTATTTTTGAAGACGGACCAATGTTTTTATGGATATCTTTAAAAAAATTTGGTCCGCCTTCAAAAATAGCCACCCATATACACAAATTCTTTTAAAACCCCGTGTTATCTTTACTTGTCAGTCCCACACTCATATAAACATAAGATACTCTTTTGGAAGCAACAGTCAGTTTGTTATAAATTTTCCCCAGTACAATGTGAATGGGAGGGGGAAAAGAAAAAAAAAAAAGAAAAAGAAGAAAAAGAGGAGGGTGGTCGTAAGCATATGTACATGTATATACCAGACAAAAATAAGTGTTCCAAAAGCTAAAGCCAGATCCGGGTGTAACAGCGTTCCTGAACACCTGAACACGTGGCTTGCCATTTTTCTTTTGCCCTGAATTTTCTGCCGCTCTGCTTCAAACATGTCAAACCTCAACATCACTCGAGTGCGAACCCACGAATCCATCGTCTCCCGCATCTCACGTGCATCACGGGCCTCGCACCCCGAACTTCAACTCCACATTGAGCGCCGCAACACCCTCGGCTCTGATGTGTGCTCATCGCCCCACCCGCTCGACGGCGTTAATGAGGCCGTACCGCTGAACCTGGAGGGCGACCGGCGGGAGTCCAAGGTGCAAGAGGACGTGTGGTTCCCGCTTATCCACGCTGATGAGAGCGGCGGGAAACTGGATGGGGATATTGACTTTAATGCTCTAAACAATTACACGGACATCGACTACGACTCTGAAGATGATGTCCATAATCCGGAAGGCTACGCACACGATCTGGAAAAGACAATAACGCAGCGGAAATACAGCTATATTGGTGACTTTGCAAAGGTGAAATTTTACAGACTTGCGGGATTCGTGCCTGAGTTCCCCATCGTCGTCGTCGATCAAACCAGCGTCACATCGTTTTCACCGCAACTCTTCTGACATAATACACAGGGCCCCAACGAGGAGGTGCCTGGCCGGTTTACCTTCTATAGCACTATGACGGGGACGATCCACGCGCGGTCACTGAACGATATTGCGTTCGAGGGACGGCCTCTGGCCGAATTGCTCAAGACCGGTAGTTATTGGATTGACGTGATGGCTCCGACGGACGTCGAGATGAGGATGATAAGCAAGGTAGATAAACTTGCTGCTTTTTGGGAGTATTTCCTTCTGTAGTTGTGTATTTGCTTTGTGTTTATGCTGTATGACCGACCGGAGGGTCTTGGTCTAACGTACATTATATTATTAGGTTTTCCGCATCCACCCACTTACGGCAGAGGACATCAACACTCAGGAGATGCGCGAGAAATGCGAAATTTTCCCAAACTACATGTTTGTGAGCTTCCGATCCTTCCATCAAGATCATCAAAGCTCCGAATATATGAGGCCTCTGAGCTTCTACAGTATCGTTCTCAAAACCGGCATCTTGACCGTAAGCCCCCAGACCTCCATACAGCGTCGGTTCATTCCCTCCTCTTCCCTCCTCGTTGCCGCAGATCTAACTTTTCCTCTATTCCTTGCCTCAGTTTCACTTCAAGCCGACTCCCCATCCCTCTAAAGTTCGTGCGCGCGTGCAACAGCTCAAGGACTTTATCGCTGTGACACCCGATTGGATCAGCTACGCGCTGGTGGATGACATTGTGGACGCCTTCGCGCCTCTGATTCGCCAGATTGAGATCGATGTCGACTCTATTGATGAACTCGTGCTACTATTGCGCCAGGAGGACCAACAGGACATGATGCGCCGAATTGGCCACTGTCGCAAGCATGTCATGCTCTTGCTGAGGCTACTCACTCACAAGGCTGACGTCGTCAAAGGACTTATGAAGCGGTGCGAGGAGAGAGCAGCAGAGACACATATGGAAGGTGTAGGGCTGGATGTAGGAAAACGTAAAAATGCGATGAATCAGAATGTGGCATTGTATTTTGGCGATATTCAAGGTGAGTCATGTTTTTCCTTACGGGAGGAGAGAGAGAAAAGAGAGAGAAGGAGAGAGAGAGAGAGAGAGAGAGAGAGAGAGAGAGAGAGAGAGAGAGAGAGAGAGAGAGAGAGAGAGAGAGAGAGAGAGAGAGAGAGAATGGCCGTTGATCTATCAGGAGCAACGCAATATTATATAACCCACCCACCCATAATAGTTTACCATCTCATTCCATCCCTTACCCAGTATCACCGGGCCACGGATCCCAAGGGAGCCAAGCTCTTTCTCGCCGTGGCGCTTCTTCAAGCGACGGTTATTATCGGTCTAGAAGCCATGGTTCTGTTTGAAAACATGCAACAATGGAATCCCATCGCAGGGACCGCGACAACAACGGACCTGACCGATGAGACTGTGGTTGGTCGTGCTTGGTTGAGATTCATGAGGATTCGGTGGGAAAATCTCGCGTTCATGTTGTTCCAGGTATTTTTATCTCGTTTTTTTTATTTATTTATTTTTTATTTTACGGCTTGTTCTCGTGGCACATGGGACATTTCGTAACGCTGATTGTTCATCATCTTGTAGATATGGGTTGTTTGGTTGTCGGTCGACGGGGTATGTATCTGAAAAACAACCAAAGAAGTGAATGTGGGCAGTCTTTTCAGAACAATCACCATCTTTTGATGTGATCGCAACAACCTTTTAATTTCATCAATTGTCTCACATACTGTTCTTTGATTTATTTGGTAAATCGCCACAGGTCATTGAACAAAACGTTGTCGAGATTATTGCCATCGCCATCATCAATGCATTGTGCACGGTAGCGGCCGCGATCCAGATAAGCGACAATTCAAAGTGGATCAGCATGTTTGGATCGTCGGACCGCGTGAACTACGGCGATCTGGTGATTGCACACAAGGTGGAGATTGCATTGACGGTCATGGTGGTTTTGTTTGCGATCGTGTTTGGATATCTCAGTTATCGGCTTTCAGGAGAACTCATGTGGAAGATATTTAAAAAGTTGGGCGCGGACGATACGAGGAGATGTAAGTGTCTCGTCAAGTTTTATCATTTACAAAGTCTATGTATAGTGACAACATTGTTCAGATTGAAGATTGCCGTCATCACACAAGGCCCCCCCTACCGTGAGCGAAAACCAACGTACGGCACAAGCGTTAATGTGCGTTGATTGACGTGTTGCTCACAGTCTATCTTCTCCTTACACACGATGCCAGCCATGTACCGCAACTATCAACTGTTCCTGCTCTGCCTCAAGGTCGACGTCTTTTTCGAGTTTGTTCTCTCCCTTTTTTATGTCGCAACAAAATTTCCCGTTCAGGCGTGGGACCTGGGGCTCGTTATTGTCGTGTGCGTGACGGTGCTGTCGTTACCGTCGTTGATATGGGCGAGAATTGCGGTAGGTAATCGCATTATGTACGGCGCTTGGTATTGAAAAAAAAAAAAAAAAAAAAAAAAAAAAAAAAAAAGAAAAACGCGATGGATCGTGGGGTTATCGGGGATTGAGACGAAGAAGCTGGGCAAGGATAGCTTTAGATAAACTATTGGCAGGGCTATACGGACAACGCTTTGGAAAGGACTTTGAGAAATTTAAGATCAAAAAGAGGGAGTTGTCGTGACATATTGGCCTTGTCAATAATGGTTTATACGCATCGAACAAAAAACTTATACAAGTTTCAACCCGCCCACTACAGGTCAGAATGGAAAGCCGCTGGATGATGTGGATCTTCATGTCATTTCAGCTTCTCGTGATGGGGCATTTGATACTCATCCTCTGGGACACTTTTGAGACAGGGGACATGTGGTATTCATGGATATTTATGGGTGAGTTCAACCCCATTTTAAATGAGATTGATTAACGTGCAACTATCGTCAAAGGAAAAAAAATCTTTGTTTATATACTGATTGACTACATCTACTGATTGTTTTGACGTCGATCGCCCGAATGTATAAAGTAACTCTTGGTGTGATTCTCTCATTGGTAAGCCTTTTTTTCTCTTTACTGTTTCACTTTTACTTTAATCAATTAAATCAAATTCGACCTCATTTCACGTAATTATACTCACTATACACTCACTATACTATGTTTCTCGCTGTAGGCCACTTTTGTTTTCGGGCATTTTTGTACCCGTTTCTTTGGAAGAGGTTTGAAACAATTTGGTGAGCACAATGACTCCATCTGTTAGCGGTTGTATTTATCCCAAGGTTCTATTGATGGTAATACTTTTACCTCTTTTTTGCAGTTCAAAGCATCAAAGGCCCTTCATATGACTCTGAACAAGGGCGCAAAGACATTGATGGCCCTCTTGGTCACGAAGTGACGACAGAAAAACACAGCAGCAAGCGCTGGGAGTTTGACGATTCATATCACGCAGAGGAGATTGTCCATTTCGGCCTGTCAGACGCGGATGTCGAAGCATATGATATTTCGTATGCTGAAATCAGTGCTGAGCTGGAGCTCGAGGATGTGGAGCTCCATGAACCAGGACCTGGGGAGGAGGATAATCAAGAGGTAGAGCACGTTGATCTGGATGGTCACGTGATTACTCTTCGACGCAGCCGAGAAGCCTCACCGACGCGGGTGTTGCCGCAGGAACTGGTGGATGCGACGGCTGTGGTGGAGAGTGCGCGGCAGGCTGAGGCAGTAAGCGCGAGTCGAGATGCAAAACATCGATCGGATGAGCAGTGGCTGGGAGTGGACCGATATTGAATATTGAACGAGAGTGAGTGCGGACGCGTAGCATATTTGTACATACGAAAGAACACGTGATCAAAGTCATAATAACAAATCGAGCGACTTGCTGCTCTACAAATCACTTTGCCAACATGAAGTTCGCTCTTTGGTTTGCCGTCTCCCTTTTGCTTTCCACAACTGTGGCCGAAGCCGCTCGTCTCTTTGAACAGGCGAACGACAATGTTTATTTACCTTCCACCATCCCTCACAATGAGAATCTTCAAGAGGACAAATGGCTTAAGGTGTTGACAAACGAAAAGTTCCAGGGCTACTCTGTCCGGATCAAGAAGCCTCAGATTTGCGACGATGTCGTGCAGGTATTCATAAATACAATAACGAACTCGCACCAAAAAGAAAAAAAAAAAAGAAAAAAAAAACGAAACCTCTTACGCGTCGTCTTTTCACACCCGCTAACCAGTACTCTGGATATCTCGACACCGACGACAAAAATCACTTCTTTTTCTGGTTCTTCGAGTCTCGCTTTGAGCCCAGTAGCGATCCCGTTCTTCTTTGGCTGAATGGTGGTCCTGGCTGTTCCTCGTTGACAGGACTGTGGATGGAATTAGGGTAAGAAGAACCCTTTGACGTGTTTTTTCTTGATCTTCTGATCGATCGGAAGCTGGGGGATGATTTTTT
>RBNK01000300.1:0-29510 GCA_003990785.1 Endogone sp. FLAS-F59071 | reverse complement strand
GCCACCCGATCCATCGAATTTGTTGATCGATCTCAGGTACTCCTTCGCCAGATCGTTAAGCTTTGTTAATGTTGTTGGTGATGGTGATGGTCATGGCATGTTGCCTTCTGTAGCTGCATTCTGATTGGTTGGTGCGCTAGGTGATGTGATCGTTTTGTCGATTTTTGCCATCAATTCGCCCATTAGAGTTGCAAGCATGTCTAATTTATCTTCCTGATTTCTGATCATTGTAGCCATCTGTTCCTGTCGATCGAGGCTAAATGCAATATTGCTCTGATGGTTTCTATCCAATCCTTCGTCGTCATCGTCAGGGGGTTGATATCTGTTGTCTGTTTTTGATTTAGATCGCAATCTTGTCAATCTTGTTGCTGATGACGATGATGCATATAGATTGTCCATTTTGTCATGTCGTGTCGTTGAATGCTATGTCGTTACATGTTGTTTATTGTGTTGCTTTATCGCGGTGTCGTTTGTCGCGTTGTTTATCGCTTTGTTTGACACGTTGTTTACGATTTTAAATAAACACTTATAGTAATCGCAGTTATAATTGCGTAGATGCTATGATTGCGTAGATCTCAGGTTGTCGAGCTGCAATTTGAGCAGCTCAGGGCTCATAACCTGTTGAAATTTGATCTTCGAATGTGTGTGTTTGGAGTAAAGAGCGCACTGGCTAATAAAGCCAATATGTGTGTATTTATTAATGCTAAATTATGATTGGTCGATACAAACAAAGATCGTCTAAGCTACAATTGAGTGACGTATGATCAATCGTTGATGCATCGATCATTGATAGGAGAGATATAATAAGCTAATAATTACAACAATAGATACTAAACTCTACAACAGATATTTAGATTATCTTAGTAACTTAACCTTTACTAGAATAATAAATGAAAACAATTAATAGTTTATACAGACAACAGCACTCAACTATTTTATTAAGGACAATATACTTTACTGATAATATAGAAGATAGATACAACTTGTAGTTCTTGAACACAAAAAGCAAATAGTACTTTAGGCCTCCCATGATCATCAGCTTACAGGACACATAGATATACATAGATAACATATATCAGTGACTATCAGAAAAATATTATTGGAAGAATATGTATAAAGATATTAGAAAGTATATCAGAAGATATAATACTTGCCAGAAGAGGTACTAAGGAAAGAAAGTCCAAAGCCTTACAACTGATTATACCTAGAAGACTCTTCAAACATATTAGAATAGATATTGTTAGACTACTATCAAGAACACTTAGAGAAAACTAATATATTATAGTAGTAGTGAATTACCTGACCAAGTACCCTAAAGCAAGCACCTTGCCCCTTATAGATACTCTTAACATTGCACCCTTTATCTATAAAGATATTATCTACTACTATAAGATACCTTATAAAATAACCTCTAATCAGAGGACTGAATTCATTAATGAATTTATACAGATATTGATGCAACACTTTGAGATCTATCAAATAAAGACTACTGCCTACTATCTTTAAGAAAATGGACTCACTAAATAGACAAATCAAACTATCAAGAACATGATTGCTAAAGTAGTACAATCATAAGGAGGAGATTGAGACTTATACCTACCTTCTGCCTTATTTGTACTATGGATAATGAAATAAAAAATAATAAAGTTTATCTCTTTTGAGCTTGTTTATAGAAGAAAAGCTCATCAGCTGGTAGACCAAGTGATGACTACTCTAGAACTCAGCTATATCCTCTGAGAAGTATAAATAGAACACTATGTGATAAAGGAAATTTGAGAATTATATAATGTCTAAAATAAGGTAAGGAAATTTATTGCTATTATACAAGATTGCTAAAAGAAGAATTATAATAAGGAATATAAAGAGACTGAAAAGTTGAAGATTGATAACCAAGTCTTACTATACCAGAATATAGTAGAGTTATCATGGTCAGCAAAATTGGATCTAAAATGGGAAAGACTATACTATATTGCAAGTATAAAAGGAACAACATATCAGTTACAAAAAATAACAGAAATGATCCTACCCTATACTATCTATTGAAACTGCTTCACGAAATATCATACCCCATTGGAACAACTTCTATGAAGTTCAAGTTAGCCTGATTAAGATATACTGATATATAGAACCACTGGAGGACCTTAAGGAGATAGAAAGATTGACCTTATAAAAGACTTGAATGATTATATACAATATCTAAAAAAGACAACACTTGGCATGAATTAATAAATAGTAGGAATACTATCAAATTGCATAACTTTGAAAAGAAGAAGTTGAATATATTTGGAACTAGAAGGATAGAGAAATCTACCAATGAGCTCTTAAAGGAGCACTCCCTATCTATGCTTCAAGAATGGCCAAATGAATCTATCAGCTATTTAAGTATAAGCCCAGTGCTTTGAACCATTTCTGGTACAGTACATTCCAACTATATCAACTTATATAAAACAATATAAAGGAGCTAGAGAAGGAGGTAAAATAATTGTAAAGAGATTTCTCCAAGTTAAAACTGTATCTCAATACCTAACTTAGAGAAAAGAAGGAGATATGATAGAATATTTTATAACAATACTAATTTTAATCATGTAAGATCACAGTTATAAGACTCTTAGTATTATTGAGACCCTTAGTGTTATTGAGACTCTTAGTGTTATTGAGATCTACAATTTTATTATAATCTAAAATAGTATTTCAATCTGATATATTATTTCACCATCTAATTATATTATAACTTGATATAGTATTTTATTTTATCTTAGCTAATCAATTTATACTAGGAGTTTTGGGTAACTATCTATATGGTATTTCCTTCAATTTGTATAAATACCTCTCTCATAATTATCAATAAAATTTGGACTGCAACAAGCTAAAGAAGCTTACAATAGACAATCTGAGAGATACTAAAGCCTTACTCAAGAAGTAAGCAATTGAGATAGTTTCAAGATTCTAACAAATACATATTTTATTCAATTTATTCTTGCCAGTTAACACTTATACAAGATATATATCCTTCTTAAGATGCTACTGTATAAACTACTAAAACTCTTGAAATGTATTTTCTGCACTTACTCAATATCAGAGTATTTTACTGTTAATATATTTTAGTCTATTACAATATATCTGAATGTACTGTAATTAAAATACCTAATATAACTAGATTAAATAATTATATATAATAAAATAGACCTATATGAATATGATAATAATATATCTATTATTACTTATAACTAACTTACTTTATTATCACAGTGTTTTTAGTAAGATATTATAGGCAGAATATAACCAAATCAGAATGACACCCAAAGCACAGGAGAAATCAGCATTTGTTATACCATTCAGATAGTACAAATTCACAAGAATGTTTTTTAGACTTTGCAATACACCTACTACCTTCTAGGCTGCAATGAATGAGATCTTCTATGACCTGATTGGACATGGAGTAATTGTATATATCAACGATATCAACATTTATGCTGAGAACTTCACAGAACATATAGTGATCCTGAAGAAAGTATTTGAACAACTCAGAAAACATAGACTAAGGATCAAACTAACAAAATACAACTTTGGACAGAAGAAAATTAAATACTTTGGATTTATAATTGACAAAGAAGAAATCTACTTAAACTCGAAGAAGACTGAAATTGTTAAAGCCTTCCCAACCCCGCAAGATAAGATAACCTTATGAGGATTCTTAGGACTGGTCCAGTTCTATAAAAGGTTTATCTCTGATTACTCCAAAATTACTGCACCCTTGCACATATTGCAAAGAAAAGGAAAAGTATAGAAATGGATATTAGCTGCACAAAATACCTTTAACCTGATCAAGGAAGCACTTACCCATGCACTAGTAATGGCAAGACTAGATCTTATAAAAGTGTTCAAGCTGTATACAGATGTATCATCATTTGGACTCAGAGCAATTTTGGTACAAGATGATAAAGATGGAGAGCATGTAATTGCTTATGTAGGACAAGAGACCCATGGAGCAGAACCTTTCTATAGAGCCACCCAGCTGGAATGTGTAGCAGTTGTTTGGGCTATACAACACTTCCACCACTTCCTGATTGGAAAACAGTTCATCCTGATAACAGACCACTCAGCTCTTAAATGGCTTTGGAACAAATTAAATTTGACAGGAATATATGTATGATGGCTAGCTATACTGCAGGAGTATGACTTCATAATACAATACAGAAAAGGATGGAATTATCAGAATATGGACACTCTCTCATGCCTACTCCAATTTATCTGAAATCGACACCCTAAACCAAAAAGAATATACCTACCCAATGGATACTAAACTCTATAATGGATATTTAGATTACTTCAGTAACCTAACCTTTACTGGGATGACAAACAAAAATGATCAATGGCTTATACAGACAATGGCACTCAACTATTTTATCAAAAATAATATACTTTACTAGTAATATAGAGGACAGATATGACTTGTAGTTCCTAAACACAAAAGACAGATAGTACTTCAGACCTCCTATGATCATCAGCTTGCAGGACACATGGGCGTAGACAACACATATCAACAACTATCAAAAAAATATTATTGGAAGAAAATGTACAAAGATATTAGAGAATATATCAGGAGATGCAAGACTTGCCAAAAGAGGTATCGAGAAAAGGAAGTCGAGGCCTTATAACTGATTGTACCTGGAGGACCCTTTGAATATATTGGAATAGACATTGTTGGATCACTACCAAAAACACTTAGAGGAAATTGATACATTATAGTAGCAGTAGATTACTTGACCAAGTATCCCAAAGCAAGAGCCTTGCCCCTTGCAGATACCCTTAACATTATACCCTTTATCTATGAAGATATTATCTGCTGCTATGGAACACCCTATGAAATGACCTCCAATCAAGGAACCAAATTCATTAATGAATTCATGCAAATATTGATGCAACACTTCAGGATCCACCAGATAAAGACTACTACCTACCATCCCTAAGGAAATGGACTTACTGAACAGATGAATCAAACTATTAAGAACATGATCACTAAAGTAGTATAATCATAAGGAGGAGATTGAGACTTGTACCTATCTTCTGCCTTATTTGCACTATAAACAATGAAACAAGAAATAACAAAGTTTACCCTCTTTGAGCTTACTTATAGAAGAAAAGTTTATTAGCTGGTAAACCAAGTGATGACCACCCCAGAACCCAGTCACACCTCCTGAGAAATACAAATTGAGCATCATGTGATAAAAGAAATTCAAGAATTACACAATGTCCAAAATAAGGTGAGAGAATTTATTGCTATTGCACAAGATCATCAAAAGAAGAATTATGATAAGGAATATAAAGAAACTGAAAAATTGAAAATTGGTGACTAGATCTTACTATACCAGAATATAGTAGAGTCTTCATAGTCATCAAAACTTAACCCAAAATGGGAAGAACCATACTATATTGCAAGTATAAAAGAAACTATGTATCAGTTACAAAAAATGACAGGAACAATCTTACCCTACACTGTTCACTGAAACTATCTCAAGAAATACCATACCCTGTTAAAACAACTTCCATAAAGTCCAAGTCAGCTTGATCAAGGCATACTGACATATAAAACCCCTGGAAGACCTTGAGGAGATAGAAGGATTGACCTTACAGAAGACCTGATTGATTATATGTAATATTCAAAAAAGACAGCATTTAGTATGAATCAATAAATGAAAAGAATACTGCCAAGTTGCATAACTTTGGGAGAAAGAAGTTGAACATATCTGGAACTGAAAGAATAGAGAAATCTGTCAATGAGCCCTCAAAGGAGCACTCCCTGCCTATATGGCAAAAATGGCTGAATGGATTTATCAACTATTCAAGCACAAGTCTAATACTCTGAACCACTTTTGGTATAGTACATTCCAACTACACTAACTTATACAAAATGATATAAAGGAGCTAGAGGAAGAGGTAAAACAGTTACAAAGAGATTTCTCCAAGTTAGAACTATACCTTGAAGTCTAACTTGCAGAAAGGAAGGAGATGTGACAGAACATTTTGTGACAACATATAATTTGATCATGTGAGATTACAGTCATATGACCTATAATAACACTGAGACTCAAAGTGTTATTGAGATCTGTAGTGTTATTGAGATCTGCAATCACATTATAACCTAAAATAGTATTTCAATCTGATATATTATTTCACTGCCCAATTACATTATAACCTGATATATTATTTTATTATATCTTAGCCAATCAATTTGTATCTTATATTTAGCCAAGCCAATCAGAAATTTAAGTAGTAACCTGGGTAGCTGCCCATATAGCACCTTGTAATTTCTTATAAATACCCTACTTATAATTATCAATAAAATTTAGACTGCAACAAGCTAGGAAGCTTACAACAGATAACTCAAGGGATACTAAAAGCCTTACTCAAGGAGTAAGCAATTGGGATAGTTTTAAGATTCTAACAGATACACTTTATTCAATTGATCATGCTTAAATCTTGCCAGTTAATACTTACACTAACACATTACCCTTTTTAAGATACTACCGCATAAACCACTAAGACCCCTAAAAATATATTTTCTATACTTGCTCAACTTTGAGTATTTCATCATTAATATATTTTAGTCTATCATAATATATATTAGATATAGCTATAGATGTCTCAGAACTATTGAACCTCAGTCTTAATAAGAATAAAAGAAAACTTAGTATCAGGAAACTATTATCAGAAAAATGATTAATTAATCCATGAACTATTTTACTAAGAGCTGCGAACTATTTTACTAAGAGCTACAAACAAAATAGCTATGAACACAGATACTAGTTATAGACTATAAACTATTATTAGTGAATAGCTATGAACAGCTGTAAACTATCCTAAAACTCTACTAGAACAATATTGCAAACTATGAACTGGCTAGAACAGCTAGTGAACAGCCTATGAATAGTTTATGAACACAGATACTAGTTATAGACTATGAACTGAAAATAGTTTCTTGATAATTTTCAGTTCGTAGTCTATGACTAGCATTCATGCTCATAGGCTGTTCATAGGCTGTTTACAGGCTGTTCTAGCCAGTTTGTAATTTGCAATATTGTTCTAGCAGAGTTCTAGGGTAGTTCATAGCTGTTCATAGCTGTTCACCAATAATAGTTCATAGTCTATAACTAGTATCTGTATTTATAGCTATTTTGTTTATAGCTCTTAGTAAAATAGTTTGCAGCTCTTAATAAAATAGTTTATAAATTAATTAGCTATTTTTCTGATGAGATTAAGAACATATCAAGTTTTCAAGTACTGACCAATAGTGGTACTGCATTTGGAAAGACTAAGCTTCAAGTACTGGAGCTAAATAAAGATCAGGTAGTATCTAGATGTCCTTAACACTTATTTGGAGAATTTTAACCCAGAATCAGTAGTTCAAGACTAAAATGAGGAACCCTTATCCTCTGAGGATGATGCAAATGAAGAATTTGCACTCAATAATGCCTTTGACTTTGATGATTTTGAGGAGTCCAAAGCTCCTGCACTTTTTAATGCTATAGTTCCTAATAATCTAATATTTAAATTCCTTATAACTCTTGACTTTGCAGCTTTTGAGACCCTTAGAAAATCTGAAGTCCCTAAGAACCCTAAAACTGATGTCATAGCAAACTTATAAGTTATCCCCCTGGCCTCTGAAAATAATATAGTCACTCTTGAAGCCTCCAAAACTGAAGATAACAACCCCCTTGCTGTACTATAAATGATCTATGAGAACAATGATGAAGTTAATAATTCTATTGACCATAAGATCATTCCTATAGTTACTATACTACAGGAAGTCACTAACCTCTCTACTGTCACCAACCTCTCTGCTGTCACCAACCTCCCTGCTATCACCGATCTTTTAGAAGTTGATAATCTCTTGGAAATTACTAATTTCATCACAATTTCAGAAATCACAGTCCTATTCATTCAATTTATAATTTCTTAGCAATTTCTGATATATTAATATTATATTTAGTATTATCTCTTAAGTTTTATATAAATACCCTTTTTATTTTCATTTAATAAATCTTTGCCTGAGCTTGAGTCCAAATACAAAGTCTAAGACCCAAAAAAAACTAGTAAAGAAAGTATTTACTTAGTGATTTTCAAGCTGAGATATATTGAGATATATTGCTTTTGGACATTAATAGATTAACTTGATTATTGAAATATATCTAAGAACTTATTATCCTTTGCACCTCATAAGACATATAACTCTTTTGAATTTTGAGTATTATTCCCTTACATCTTACCTTATATACTCTCTAATCTCTTACATATTATAATAGAACATTTTGTGACAACATATAATTTGATTATGTGAGATCACAATCATATGACCCACAATGTTATTGAGACCCACAATGTTATTGAGATCCACAATGACATTATAACCTAAAATAGTATTTCAATCCAATATATTATTTCACTGTCCAATTACATTATAACCTGATATATCATTTTATTATATTCTAGCCAATCAATTTGTATCTTATATTTAGCTGAGCCAATCAGAAATTTAAGTAGTAACCTGGGTAGCTGCCTATATAGTACCTTGTAATTTCTTATAAATACCCTACTTACAATTATCAATAAAATTTGGACTGCAACAAGCTAAGGAAGCTTACAATAGACAACTCAAAGGATACTGAAGCTTTACTCAAGGAGTAAGCAATTGAGATAGTTTCGAAATTCTAATAGATACACTTTATTTAATCAATCACACTTAAATCTTGCTAGTTAACATCTATATCAACACATTACCACTTTTAAGATGCTACCACATAAACCGCTAAGATCTCTAAAAACATATTTTCTGTACTTGCTCAACTCCAAGTATTTCACTGTTAATATATTTTAGTCCATCATAATTGGTGCCAACTGGCAGGAAATCAATTGACACCTCGACTGATTTATTACTTATATTGCATAACCAAACTTGCTGAAACCCATAGTGGAAGACAAAAGCAAGAATGGCACTACCACTGCTACTGCCCATATTACTATAACTACCTAGGAGAAGATCTCAAGAGGACGAAGAAACCATAGCAGACAGACTACTTACCTTTTATGAATATACTAAGGAATATGTTCGAGAATTTCTGGATGATTTGGAAAGTTACTTTACAGCCAAAGGAATGGCTAGCACTTGATAGATCCCTATCCTGGCTGCCCAACTTAGAGGACCTGTAAGAGAAACATACTGTATAGCCCTAATAGATGCAGCAGCCACTGGACTAGGAGGATTACTCCTTGCAGCCACTGCAGCAGCAGGAAATGGAGCCATAGCTGTAGCAATAGCCACCACTTATTAGGATACTACAAGAGCCTAGTTAGAGGAGAAGTACTTTACTGAACAGAAGCAAGAATCAATCAAAGAACAGCTATTCAATATGAAGATATCAATTAACCAGTGCCTGGAAGACTGGGTCACTACCATCGATCAGTATATGCAACTTTGTAGAGAAACCAGCCCAGTTGTGTGAGAAATAGTGTTCATGAACAGCTTACCTGCAGATCTCCAATGCCATATCAAGAGGTTTAGCCCTTGAAGAATGGATAAGAAAGTCAGGATGGTACAGGCCTTTTGGGATACCAAAGTAGGATATTTGGCATCCCTATATGACAAGTTACTACAAGATCTATATAGGAAATTCAGTACTAGAATACCTGTAGTTCAAATGGTATCTGTATTAGCCGAACCATCTAAGGAGAATACTATCAAACCAACAGTTATAGCAAAAACAGGAAAGACAACTCATGAAGATGAAATGGAAAAGATTACCAAGATGTTCTCTGAAATGACAGTATACATAGCCAATCTTGAAGCCAAGGTGATCTACCAGAATAAGCAACCGAGAGGAACCTTTGTCGCTGAAGAATGCAACAAGACTGAAATGAATTGTTTCCTCTGTGGAAGACATAGTCACTTTGCCAAAGATTGCTGAACTAGAAGTTGGAAGGAAGGATAGGAGAGAGAGGAGGAAAAGAAGGCCAACTATACCAATATAGTACAAGAAATCGAAGAAGAAGATGAAGAATTTAGCAAAAAATATCTGGAAGCCTACCCTGTTAAAACAGTCAGCTATACAACTACAAGGAAGACTCCCTACCCAAGGAAGAAACCAACTCAAGAATCTGAAGTTATCATCAAGAAGCCTAAGAAGCCAATATAAAGATAATAATTAAATAAGGATCAATGAGACAAAGCTTTCAAACAGATAATGCAATCTGGCGAGATGGTTATCTTAACCACTGGAGATGAAGAAATGATGGATCAAGAAAAAAACAAGGAAAAGAAGCCTAAGAGGGTTAGAGAATTTGAATACGACCCATGGCAAGATATTGCCAGTCAAAAGGCCAACATTACCTTTAAATAACTCTTTCAGATTGCACTATCAACAAAGCAAAAAGTGAAGATATAGATTACCAAAACCAAACTAATCATCCAATTCAAGGAAGTTAACACCACTGAAGAACAAGAAGAGCAAATCTATACTTCATCCATCTATACACAATGCAACATTGGAGGATTAGCATGCTCAGTCATTATTGACACTGGAGCAGGAGTCAGCATTATTGCTAAGCATTTCCTAGACTATCTAGAATGGGAAATTGATGAACCCACTACCTCCACCTTAGTTGTCGCAAGTGGAAAAAGCAGCATACCTTTAGGAGTACTCCGAGAAGTACCAGTCCAGTTTGGAATAGAAATTATACCCGTCAGAATGGTTATCACCGATATACAATCTTATAATACCATCCTAGGCAACAGCTGGTTGAAGAAAGCTAAAGCCAGAATTAACTTAGATGCACAAAGGTTAATTTTCATTAACTATAGAAGGAAGTTTAGTGTACCCTTAGATATTCAGAAAAGAGTAGTACTGAAACTTACTCAGAGACTGGAAGATGAAAGCAACACAGATGAAGAAATAACCCCTGGATAGGTACACCTCAACTTGGTAGAAGAAGAAGAAGCTAACATAGTAATCCATAGTGAATATTACCATCTGATGCCCTTGGAGAAGAACCAGTTGGTTAAGTACAATATGAGGAATACTAGATGCCCATTCTGTGAGCAATGCATCTATTGTACCAAGATGATGTGCACTTGCAGCAATACAAAGTTGATACCTTACCAGAATACCTTGAAGATGCATCTACCAACCAAGAAAAGGATCAAGAAACCAAGATTGTCACAGACCTACCAAAGGACTCTACCCTTAATGAATCATGGACTGTATAATGGAAGGAACCCTCATCTATTTGCAGACAATACTGGAGAAGTATAGAACTGTTTTTGGATGAATATTAGATATATCAGCAAAAGACATCTTTGAGGAAATTGCAACATCTACCTACAAGGATGCTACTGGGATGAAGTTAACTCTTATGATCTTTGGGAATGCGAAAACTAGGTCAGATATCCAGACGAACTATATGATATCAATTACTATGGAACTTGAAAGGAATATCATGACCAAGAACAAGAACAGATGGTACCCAAAGAGAATGAAGATAAGGAAGTACCTGAGGAATGGAGTAATGAAGTTTATACTACTTAGACACCTATCGAAGTCAGAGCCTTATTCCAGGAAGATGATGAAGATGATGAACCTATCCTAATTGAAGAAAGCAACTTAGACTTGGAAGAAGGAATCATTGTACTAGAGGAAATAATTCATTCCAACAAATATATCAGCATATGCTATTGGTGGTAGAAGGACTTATAGCAGAACCTACCTTAAGACATAACTCACGAACAGTAGAAGAAACTGAATGTCCCCACCTTCGAAGAAGTATTCATTGTAGAGGAAAAGAATACAGTAACTCGAGTCAAAAAACTAATAGAAAGCACAATCATACCAAAGAGAAAAACGGAAGGAGCTGCAAGTTACGACCTATATACAGATGAAGACTACACCCTAGAACTGAAATCATCAGCCTTTGTAAAAACTGGAATTGCTATTGCCCTACCACCCAGACAATATATGCAAGTATAGGCAAGAAGTGGACTTTACCGCAACTCTGGAATAAGAGCCTTCCCCAGATTAATAGATAAAGACTACAGAGGAGAAATTAAGGTTGGACTAGTTAACTACAACTACAGCTAATTCAAGATATATTGAGGAGATTGAATTGCTCAAATAGTCATCATCAAATATGAACAGCAACCTTTGAAAGAAGTGAAAAACTTAGAAGAAATACAATGTAAAAGGAAAGGATTTGGATTGACTGGATAAGCAAATATGATAATGGAAAGACTGGATGATCAGGAAAATGCTAAGAAGCACATCTACTCCCTCAACAAAAACCTGTTACCAAATTAGAAGAAGCAGTTACAAGATTTACTAAAGGAGTATGAGGATATCATCACAATCAGTTTCAAGGACCTGCTGGACCAAGCCTTCTTCACTCACCATATTGACACAAGAGACACCAAACCAATCAAACAAGCACTCTACAGATTGCTAGCCAACTATCATGACTTTGTACGAAAGCATATTCAAGAATTACTGGAGTCAAGAGTAATTATATAGTCGAAAAGTCTCTGGGCATTATCTATCAGCATAGTACTGAAGAAAGATGGACAGAGAATGGTTATCGATTACCGCAAATTGAACTCAGTCACTAAAAAGTATATATATCTGATCCTACACTCAGAAGACTTACAAAACATGTTGAAAAAGGCACAAATCTACTCAACCCTAGACCTATGGGCAGGATATAATCAGATCGGAATGACACCCAAAGCATAGGAGAAATCAGCATTTGTTACACCATTTGGATAGTACAAATTCACAAGAATATCCTTTAGACTTTGCAACACACCCACCACCTTCCAGGCTGTAATAAATGAGATCTTCTACGATTTGATTGGATATGGAGTGATTGTGTACATTGACAATATTAACATTTATGTAGAGAACTTCGCAGAACACATGGTGATCCTGAAGGAAGTATTTGAATGACTCAGAAAACATGGACTAAGGATCAAGCCAACAAAATGCTACTTTGGACAAAAGAAAATTGAATACCTCAGATTTATAATCAATGGAGGAGAAATCTGCTCGGACCCAAAGAAGATCGAAATCATCAAGGTCTTTCCAACTCCATAAGATAAGATGACCTTATGAGAATTCTTAGGACTGGTTCAGTTCTATAAAAGATTTATCCCTGGTTATTCTAAAATTGCTGCATCTCTGTACATGTTGCAAAGAAAGAGAAGAGCATAGGAATGAATGTCAGCCACACAAACTGCCTTCAACCTGATCAAGGAAGCACTTATCCACACACCAGTTATAGTAAGACCAGATCTCACAAAAGTATTCAAGCTGTATACAGATGCATTATCATTCAGACTTAGAGCAATTTTAGCACAAGATGATAAAGATGGAGAGCATGTGATTGCTTATGCAGGATGAGCCACCTATGGAGCAGAACCTTCCTATGGAGCCACCCAACTGGAATGTGTAGCAGTCATTTGGGTCATACAATACTTTCGCCACTTCCTGATTGGAAAACAGTTCACCCTGATAACAGACCACTCAGCTCTCAAATAGCTTTGGAACAAACCAAATCTGACAGGAATATATACATGATGACTAGCTATACTGCAAGAATATAACTTCACAATACAATACAGAAAAGAACAGAATTATCAGAATGTGGACACCCTCTTATGCCTACCCTAATTTATTCGAGATCGACACCCCAAACCAAAAAGAATATACCTACCCAATAGACACTAAACTCTATAACAGATATTTGGATTACCTCAGTAACTTAACCTTTACTGGGATGACAAATGAAAATGATTAATGGCTTATATAGACAATGGCACTTAACTATTTTATTAAGAATAATATACTTTACCAATGATACAGAGGACAGATATGACTTATAGTTCCTGAACACAAAAAGTAGATAGTACTTTAGGCCTTTCATGATCATCAGCTGGCAGGATACATAGGCATAAACAACACATATCAATGATTATCAGAAAAATATTATTGGAAGAACATGTATGAAGATATTAGAGAATATATAAGGAGATGCGACACTTGCCAGAAGAGGCACCAAGGAAAGGAAGTCGAGACCTTACAATCGATTGAACCTGAAGGACCTTTCGAACATATTAGAATAGACATTGTTGGACCGCTACCAAGAACACTTAGAGAAAATCAATACATCATAGTAGCAGTAGATTACCTGACCAAGTACCCTGAAGCAAGAGCATTGCCCCTTGCAGATGCTCTTAACATTGCACCCTTTATCTACGAAGATATCATCTGCCACCATAGAATACCTTATGAAATAACCTCTGATCAAGGAATCGAATTCATTAATGAATTTATGCAGATATTGATGCAACACTTCGGGATCCACCAGATAAAGACTACTATCTATCATCCCCAAGGAAATAGACTTACCGAACAGACGAATCAAACTATCAAGAATACAATTGCTAAAGTAGTACAATCACAAAGAGGAGATTGGAGCTTGTACCTACCCTCTACCTTATTTGTACTATGAACAATAAAACAAGAAACAACAAAGTTCACCTCTTTTGAGCTTGCTTATGGAAGAAAAGCTCATCAGCCAGTAGACCAAGTAATGACTACCCCGAAACTCAGCCACACCTCCTGGGAAACACAAATCAAGCATCATGTAACAAAGGAAATTCAAGAATTACACAATATCCGAAACAAGGTGAGAGAATTTATTGCCATTGCACAAGATCAACAAAAGAAGAATTACAACAAAGAACATAAGGAAACCGAAAGATTGAAGATTGGTGACCAAATATTACTATACCAGAATATAATAGAGTCCTCTTGGTCAGCAAAATTAGACCCAAAGTGGGAAGGACCATACTATATCATGAGTATAAAAGGAACTATGTATCAGTTATGAAAAACGACAGAAACAATCTTACCCTATACTGTCCACCGAAACTGCTTCAAGAAATATCATGCCCCATTGGAACAACTTCCATAAAGTCTGAGTCAGCCTGATTGAGGCCTATCAATATAGAACCTCTGGAAGACCTTAAGGAGATAGAAGGATCGACCTTACAAAAAACCCAAGCAATTATATGCAATATTCAGAAGAGATAGCACTTAGTGTGAATCAGTGAATGGAAAGAGTACTACCGAATCATACAACTTTGAGAAGAAGAAGTTAAATACATTTGGAACCAGAAGGATAGAGAAATCTGCTAACAAGCTCTCAAAGGAGCACTCCTTGCCTATGCCACAAAAATGGCTAAATGGATTTATCAACTATTTAAGCACAAGCCTAGTGCTCTGAACTACTTTCGGTGCAGCCTATTCCAAATACACCAACTTATACAAAGTGACTTAAAGGAATTAAAGGAAGAAGTAAAACAGCTACAAAGAGATTTCTCTAAGTTAGAACTATACCTTAAAGTCTAACTTGTAGAAAGGAAGGAGATGTGATGGAACATTTTATAACAATATATAATTTGATTATGTGAGATCATAATCATGTGACCCGCAATGTTATTGAGACCCACAATGTTATTGAGATCTGCAATGACATTATAATCTAAAATAGTATTTTGATCCAATATATTATTTCACTGTCCAATTATATTATAACCTGATATATCATTTTATTATATTCTAGCCAATTAATTTGTATCTTATATTTAGCTAAGCCAATCAGAAATTCAAGTAGTAATCTAGGTAGCTACCCATATAACACCTTGTAATTTCTTATAAATACCCTGCTCACAATTATCAATAAAATTTGGACTGCAACAAGCTAAGGAAGCTTACAACAGACAACCCAAAGGATACTAAAGCCTTACTCAAGGAGTAAGCAATTGAGATAGTTTTGAAATTCTAACAGATATACTTTATTCAATTAATCACACTTAAATCTTGCTAGTTAACACCTATATTGACATATTACCACTCTTAAGATGCTATAGCATAAACCGCTAAGACCCCTAAAAACATATTTTCTGTACTTGCTCAGCTCTGAGTATTTCACTATTAATATATTTTAGTCTGTCACAATATATAGAACTTAGCTCAGCTACTGGTTCTTAATTGAGCTCTTTAATCTTCTATATTTTGCTAATTCCAGAGTCTTATCCTTATATTTTAGTATCCAACAGAGGGTAACATTCAATTTTCATTAAAGATCTACCTCTATAATATATTTTACTACTATAATAACCTTAGAGAAGAACATTACAGCAGAGCACCCCTAGTAGAAGACAGCACTATAGTTTAAAATGAACTATTCAGATTTACTACTGAGAATTATACAAACACTAATTAGGAGATACTACCAAAGACTATCTCAAGAATTAGATCATTCTAACATATCAACCAAGACTATTGGACTTACTATTACCTAGAAGTACATACTTCTAGGATCATATACTACTATAGCTGATAAAAGTAATGAAGTAACAAGCATCTATTATAAAGAACTGGAAGCACCCATCTGGACTTGAACTGACAATTTCAGAATTAAAGAATTATTTAATGCATTTGAAGAACCCAAAGAATATTATGATACCAATATGTCATTTTCACTACCTACCTTTTAGGGTATATCTCTGCTGAATTAATTCTCAAGTTTATCAAGAAACTGGAGCTGTTTGCAGCAGCCAGATCATTGATACTAGCATAGAAAGGACTAGTATTAGTAGCTGCTCTTAGAAGACTAGCTAAGGTATAATACAATATAGCAATTGTAAATGGAACAATTACAGCACTACCAACTAATGATACAATGCTTAGAGCTATATATATTTGGTTGATAAATATCTACTATACTATGGAAATTTAGCAATAATTGAGAGACCAGATACTTGTCACTATATAAGAATAAAATGAGTTGCTAATAGAGTTCTATATCAAGATTCAAGATATGATTGAACAAGCAGGATATAATGCTATAATCAGAGATCAAGTGATAGAATTATTATTTATACTAGGCATTCAAGTAGAAGTGGCTCTCACTATTCAATTAACACTAACAGTTCTAGACTTAGTAAAGAAAGTGAACTATACTCAACATTATTAGCTTGTAAGAAACTCTAGATAGGACATCTATAAGTAAATGATAGCATCAAGTTTTAGAAAAGAAATAGCTAAAGTCACAATCTTGCCAACTACTACCAGCATAGTTAAACAAGTACCTACTGACAGAGATATTGATAAACTCACCACCAAGTTTATCTGAATGGAAGCTTACTTATCTAATATCAAAAAAAGATAATAGCAGCCAAGATATTAGTAACAAATATATAGCACCCAACTAATAAATTGAAGAAATAACAGAAATGATAGAAACTATAATCTTTTTCTTACTTGTTTCCAATGTAGAGAAGAAGGACATATAGCTAGAAACTGCTAATCCAAGACAAACCATTGAGCAGTATTAAGTAATCAATAGCAAAAATACCAACAAGATCACTAACAAAGCTATCAGCAAGATGGAATACTCCTAGTACATACACCAACTTTACATATTTATAAAGTATTCAAAGACAGTGAAGAAGAAGATGAAGATATTTGAATACTATCTATAGTTCCAGTAAGGAAACAAGGACCAGCTACTAAGAAACTATATAACTAAGCTAAAAGATTGAGG
The DNA here is from genome assembly GCA_003990785.1 of Endogone sp. FLAS-F59071. Taxonomy (NCBI): domain Eukaryota; kingdom Fungi; phylum Mucoromycota; class Endogonomycetes; order Endogonales; family Endogonaceae; genus Endogone; species Endogone sp. FLAS-F59071. Next base: position 11,858 of record RBNK01000300.1, on the reverse strand, counting down.
AAAGGCAAGGAACCTAAAGTAGTAATTGAATGAAAGAAATCTTCAGTCATCTTTGAGGTCCTGGATTTCAACAAGTTTGAAGAACTTAGTCAAGATCAACCAATGTCCAAAAGCCCAAGCTGTGAACCTCAGATATGCTACACTAAAATATACTACTACAATGTCTGGCAAGACTTGAAGGACTGATAAGTCAGCATGATATTTACACAAGCTGCAGAACTCAATCCAACTATCAAGATGCAGATTCATGAAAGACTGAGCAAAGTCAAGCCAGAATTCAAGATTATTGAAATCAACCAAGTATAACCAGTAGAAGAAGAGAGTGATAAAGATAATATTAGGAAAGTCTCTGCCATTACTATATGTATTATTAAGTTACAGCTATTTGAAGCAATTATCAACTCAGAAGCTAGAGGATGTATTATTGCAAAGAAAGCACTTGATAGATTAGGATAGAGAATTGAACAGTCTACTACTCTTGGATTTACAATATCAAGTGGCAAATATATAGTACCTTTTAGCAAGATGAAGAATATACCTATCAGATTTGGAGACCTGACTATTCCTGTCACTATGCTCATTGTCAACATACAGACCTACAATATCATCCTGGGAAATGAATGGTTGAAGAAAGTCCAAGCAGTTATTAACATCTTTGAAGAATGTATAAGAATAATCTACTAAGAAAGGACCATTGCTATACCTATCAATATCTAGAAAGGAGTATAACTAGAAGTAGAAGATATTACTAATAAAGTAAACTAAGTAATGGTTTTATAACTGAAGAAGAATAGTAACTCTAAAGATACTACCAAGGATGTAAATTAAGTATTAGTGATATAAGAAGAAAGTATTATAGAATTTGAAGATATGGACAATAAAGAATAAGCCTATAATAAATATTGATGACTCTTTAGAAAGAAGAAAAATCAGCTTATCAACTAGAATATGTAACACCAGTACTTCCCTTTTTGTAAGGAAAGAATTTATTATATAAAACAAATATACAGTTGCCTGAATATCAAGAGAATTCTATAAAGAGAAACTCTTTAATAATATCTGCTTACTAACCTAAGAAAAGCAAGAAGGATTCCCACTGTTAAGAGATAGCAGATGCCAAACCTATCTTAAAAACTATTCTTTAGACAAAACTTGCACCCTTTCAAAGATAGAATATACATCTAGGACATTTGCAAAGAATGAGTACCAAATATCAGAAAATCACATTTCTTTAGAAATTATAATAATTTTTAGAACAAGTACTAGGATGAATGGAATATTAGAGATATATGGACAGTTGTAACAAGAACAGAGTATAAAGGTAAGAACTTTGACTACAAGTATCATGAAACCCTCTATAAAAATTAGGACTATCAATACCCTTACTAGTATATTAAAGGTACAGTTAATATAATTGTAAATACTCAACAGACTAATAAGGAGTTACCCTTACCTCAGTATGCAACCAAAGGATCTGCTGGTCTTGATCTACATACCTCCTACAACATCTCATTACCACTAAGAGAAGTACTATCATTGATACTGAATTTGTATTGGAAATACTAGAAGGACATTTTAGAATAGTGAAATCATAAAGCTCCCTAGCTAAAGTAGGACTTATTACCAATGTAGGAGTGATTGATCAAGACTATACAGATACTATTCAAGTAATCATTATTAACCAAAGCTATACTACCTTAATAGAGTTAAAAAAAGAAGACTGAGTTGTATAGATGATCATTTTACCTTATACTACTGTGACTCTTAAGGAAGAATATCCAAACCTTACTAGAATAACTATTAGAGAAGAAGGAGGATTTGGTTTAACTGAAATCAATACAGCTATTATTCATTATAAGAGTATATTAGCCAACAGAAAGAAGGAAGAACAGAATGACTAATTAGCTATCAAGATTAGTAAAGAACTAAAGGAAAACTGGAAACAGAAGATAAAAGCAATCATTCTATCAAACTAAGATATCTTTATAACCAGTCTAGAGAACACTGCAGGAGCCAATCTAAAATATTAGCATTATATTAATACAGATAATCAGAAACCAATCAAGAAAGCTGCTTACAGACTAAACTTGAGTTATCGAAGATAGATAATAGAAGAAATCATATACCTAGAACAAGATGAAGTTATAGTTAAATTAAATAGCCCCTAGGGATTTCTTATTATTATTATACCAAAAAAGGAAATCATTATTAATGAAGATGAAACCAGAACTGAGAAGGTAACACTGAGAATATATATAGACTTCTGAATACTCAATACCATTACCAAGAAAAATACATTTCTAATACTAAGGATCAATGACTTGTTAAACCTTATTGAACAAGAACCAATATACTTTTCAGGCTTTAACTTATATGCCAGATATTATTAGATTACTTTGACTCCTAAAGCAAGCAAATAAGCAGCCTTTGTAATACTAGATGGATACTACTAGTATATATGTATGCCTTTTGGATTATGCAATGTACCAGCAACCTTTCAGGTAGTAATAACAGATATTTTTAGAGATATAATTAGCAAGAATATAACAGTATATATTGACAACATTCAGCTCTACTCACCTGACTGGCCAAGTTATCTTTAAGAGATTATGGAAGTATTCTGCTGACTTTGCAATAATAGATTCCAACTTAAGGCTAAGAAATGCACTATTAGAGCAATAGAAATGAAGTACTTAGAATTTATTATAACTGCAGATGGACTTAGAACCAATCCTGACAAAACTAAAGAGATCTGAATCTATCTAACTCTAACTAATGTTTCTAAAGTATGAGCCTTTTTTAGGACTAGTATCATTTTACTAAAAGTTTGTTAAGGATTTTTCTATAACTGTAAGATCTCTATATAAGCTACTCACAAAAGAAACAGCATTCAAGTTTGGAAACTCTCAACAGTTAGCAATGAAACAGCTGAAAAAAGTATTAGTAACTATACTAGTACTTAAGAGACTAGACTAGCAGAAACCATTCACTCTATATACTGATAGATTAGTAAGAGAACTTGGAGTAATATTTATGCAATTTGACAATTAAGGCAATAAACAAGTAATTGCCTATACCAGCAAAGGAACTAAACCTGCACAAGCCAACTATAAAGCAACTAAGTTAGAATGTTTAGCAGCAACATAGACAATTGAATATTTTTGCCATTACCTTATTGGTTAAAAGTTTACCTTAGTTACTAATCATGCTGTATTTAAATAGTTATTCAACAAAGTTCAGCAAACTGGAATCTATATATGATGGATCATGAGACTATAGAAGTATAACTTCAATATTCAGCATAAACCTAAAAAGAAACAGCAGTATACTAATATCTGATCAAGACTACTAAGAAGGGAGATGTTACCTGGAGAAAAGACTGTGCACTTTCAATAAATAAAGAAATCTACTATTAGTTGATGACATACTTAGAAGATAGAAAGATACTACCAACAGCTAACAAAGGAAGAAAAAAACTTATGCTTATATTAGGAAATTATTTTCAGTTTATAATCTATAGCTAGCATCTGTGCTCATAGGCTGTTTTCAGATTGTTCATAAGCTATTCTAGCTAGTTCACAGTTTGTAATATTGTTCTAGAGGTGTTCACAGTTTGTAATATTGTTCTAGCAGAGTTCTAGAGTAGTTTGTAGCTGTTTGCTAATAATAGTTTATAGTCTATAACCTGTCTATAGCTATTTTGTTTATAGCTCTTAGTAAAATAGTTTGCAGCTCTTAGTAAAATAGTTTATAGATTAATTAACAATTTTTCTGATATAGGAGCTGATAAAATTTTAAATATCAAAATAGAGAACTTTATAAAATATTACAAACTGATAAGAAGTATCAATATATAATTATCTTGATACACCATATAAAGAACATCTTATCAATAGTATATAATTATCACTTATTAGAATACCAAAGAACCAAACATATTTATCAAAAATTTACTAGTGGCCTCAAATATAGAAAAATATACAACATTATATTAGAATATGTGACATTTGCCAAAAATAGAAGATGAATAAGGACTTTATACCCTGGCAGCTAAGTACCACCCTGAGTACCCCCTTTGAACATATTAGAATTGATGTAATTGGATCTTTACTAAGGACCTTTACCAGAAAAAAATACATTGTCATTATAATAGATTAGCTTATAAAATGACCTGAAGCAGAGTCCTTAGAGATATCAGATGCATATACAATATCCAAATTTATTTACAAAAGAATTATCTACTAGTATGAAATACTATAACAAATTACATCAGATCAAGGATCAGAATTTTGCAATGACTTAGTTAAGGAACTTAATCAAATATATCAAATTTAGCACATCAGGATGACTGCTTATCACCCTCAAGGAAATAAACTCACTGAGTAAATGAACCAGATTATCAAGAATACTCTTTTAAAAATAACTATAATATGCAAAGACTGGGATTTTTGGTTACCATCAGTACTATTTATAATCTGATATATACTCTAAAAGACTATAACTTTTAGCTCTTTTGAACTAGTCTATAGGAGATTGCTAAATAGGGAAGTACCTATCACCAATATGTAAAAATCTCATAAGGAACAAATTTAGAGTTTAATGGTATATGATATAAAACAACTAAAACAAATCAAGAGCAAGGTACAAAAGTTTATTCAAAGAGTATAAGATCAATAAAAGTACAAGAACCCTTTAGTTAAAGTCTTAAATATTAGAGATGAAATTTTAATCTACTAGAACATCATGAAATCAAACTGGTTAGCAAAGCTTGAACCAAAATGAGAAGGACCTTACTACATTTAAGATATGAAGGAAACATCAATCTGGATCTAAAATCTAAATGGAACAATTTAGCTTACTTCGATTTATTGCTAGAAAGGTAAATAATATTATTAATGAAAATGATTTATTTACTATCAGGAGATAATACTTATAAATAGGGGAGTAATAAGAGGAAACATATATTTTAACCTCAGTAACCACTATCAAATATCTTGCATCAAGACAATACCACCTATCAGAAATTCTGCCAATGAGAGACTAGGACCCTATACTAGAAAAAACACTGAAAGAAGATATATATTCTAACCTCAATAACCATTATCAAATATCCTATATCAAGATAATACTACTTATAAGGAATTCTATCAATGAGAGACTAGGACTATATACTAGGGAAAACAATGTGAGAAGGATCTGACCACTTCCTCTGAATATATCCAACATAACTAACATAATTTGGCAAGCACTCCTGTATCAAGACATGGAATCATAGGCTCCCATCAAGGTTGATTACACAGAAAACCTCTTAGACATGGTGGATATTACATGCAACAACATGGAACACTTTGCAAAAGTACAGAACATATTCTACTTCAAGTCCTACTACCAATTAGGATATGCATTAGACACAACCATAGATGCCCCAGAACCATTGGACCTCAGTCTCAACAAGAATGAAAGAAAACTTGAATCAAGAACATATCAAGTCTTCAAGTACTAGCCAACAGTGGTACTGCATTTGGAAAGACTAAGCTTCAAGCACTAGAGCCAAATGAAGACTAGTTAGTACCTAGATGTCTTCGACACCCTTTTGGAGGACTTCGACCCAGAGAAAGCCTCCTTATCTACCAAGGATGACACAGATGAAGAATCTGTATACAATGAAGAATACGTGGTTGACAATTTTGAAGTGTTCAAACCCAACAGTCTTGATGATCCCATTAACCTGAACTTTGATACTATAGTCCTCAGTGAACTGACTATTAACTTTGCAGCTTTCGAGACCTCCAAAGAATCTGAAGCCTTCGAACCCCCTAAATTTGATGACAACAATCTACCCCTAGCTCTTGAAAATAACGTAGCTGCTCTCGAAAACTCCGAAAACCCCGAGGACATTGCTGCACCACAAACGATCCAGGCTGTCACTGACCTCCCTGCTGTTACCGACCTCCAGGCTGTCACTGACCTCCCTGCTGTCACTGACTTCTCTGCTGTTACTGACCTCCCTGCTGTCACTGACCTCCTGGAAGTCGACAACCTCCCCGAAATCAGCGATTTCACCCTAATTTCGGAAATCATAGTCCTATTTGTTCACAAAGACCTTGATCTACAATTCCTTAGCAATTTCTGATATATCATTATTATATTCAGTACTATCCCTCAAGTTTTATATAAATACTCTCTTTATTTTTATTCAATAAATCTTTGCTTGAGCTTGAGCCCAAATATAAAGTCTAAGACCTAAACAAAACTGGTGAAGAAGTATATGGTTAGTAATTTTCAAGCCAAGATATATTGAGATATATTGCTTTTGGATATTAACAGATTAACTTGATTGTTGATACACATCCAAGGACTTATCATCCTTTGCACCTTATAAGATATATATAATCCTTTGAATTTTAAGTATTATTCCCCTACATCTTATCTTATATATATACTCTTCGATCTCCTACCAATATAGAACTTAGCCCAGCTACTGATTCCTGATTGAGCTCTTTAATCTTCCATATTTAGCTGATCCCAGAGTCTCATTCTTACAATACTATAAGAAGGACCTAACCACTTCCTTTAGATATATTCAATATTGTTGAAATTATTAGCTTATTATATCTCTTCCATCAACGATTGATTGTTACATCACTCAATTGTGGCTTAGATGATCTTTGTTTTGTATTGACCAATCATAATTTAGCATTAATAAATACACACATATTGGCTTCATAAGCCAGTGCGCTCTTTACTCTAAACATATTCGAAGATCAAATTTCAACAGATTATGAGCCCTGAGCCACTTGAATTGCAGCTCGACAATCTGAGATCTACACAATCATCTATGCAATCATAGCAGTTATAACTGCAATTACAATAAGCGTTTATTTAAAATTGTAAATAATGCGTCAAACAATATGATAAACAACATGATAAATGACACTATGATAAAGCAATGTGATAAACAACATGTAATGATATAGCATTCAATGATATAATATAATGAAATGGACAACCTATATACATCATTATCGTCAGTAACAAGATCGACAAGATTGCAGTCTAAATCAAAACAGACAACAGATATCAACCCCCTGATGATGACGACAAAGGATTGGATGGCAACCATCAGAGCAATATAGTATTTAGCCTCGATCAACAGGAACAGATAGCTACAATGATCAGAAATCAAGAAGATAAATTAGACATGCTGGCAACTCTAATGGGCGAATTGATGGCAAAAATCGACAAAACAAATGCATCACCTAGCATGCCAACCAATCAGAATGCAGCTACAGAAGGCAATACACTATAAAGACAATCACCATCACCATCACCAACAACATCAACAAAGCTTAACGATCTGGTGAAGGAGTACCTGAGATCGATCAATAAATTCAATGGATCAGGAGGCGCACCCAGATTGTTTGATTACTTTGATGCTGTAGAGCAATTTATCACCAGTGCCAATCTATCAGTACAAAAGGAGAAAGTCAACGCAGCGATCAGTAAAATTACAGGCAATGCTAGAATGTGGTTATGGAGGCATGTGAACACATTGGGAGAATTTGATTCATAGAATGAGCTTAAAGAGGCTATGACGCAAAAATATGCACCAATGAAACAATTGTTACGAATGCATAATAAGCTCGCAATGATGAAGCAAAAGGGATCGATCAAAGATTATAATGATATGTTCAACCGGATTATGGTACAAATCGAAGACATAACCAACACAGAAGCTATACCACAATATCTTCGGGGTCTAAGCTCCAGGTACCGGGAATTAATACTTGTGCGGGAGAATATACTAACAATGCTGGAGGCTTTACAACTTGCATACATCAGATTCGACCTGGATAGTAAACAAAGGCGTGATGAAGCCCATATGACAGACCGAGGCGGCTACCAAGGTGGCGACCGAGGCAGCTACTAAGGTGGTGACCGAGGCGGCTACCAAGGTGGCAGTCGCGACAATCGAGGTGGAAACACCAGACAAAGCCAAGGCTATAACAACGATAATGAAAACAATCGAGGAGATCATCATAATGACCAAGGCAGTGATCGCGGAGCTCATCGAGGTGGGAATTTTCAGGGATACTCTCAGAAATATTACGTCTGTAAGGGAGAACATGGAATATTTCAATGCAACAAATTCAACGATTGGGTAAAAATAGAAAAAGAAAAAGAAAAGGCTAAACTGAGAGCTGAAGCAAATCTGGCGATTGGTGCTATCATCGATTCAGGTGCCACACAACATATGTTCAACCAATTGGAGATTTTTGAGACAGTGGCTGAGCACGACGGCTTGGTCATGTGTGCAGGGAATGAGAAACTACGTGTGACACACGTTGGGACAATTGAGCTCGATGACAAGCTGAAATTATGGGATGTCTTATATGTACCAGAGATTACCAGAAATTTAATATCTGTGCGGGCGTTGATACGTGACGGAAATGACATAACCTTCAAGAGTGACGGATCAGTAATTAAAATCGGTATAGATCATGAAGAAATTAAAATCGGACAAGCCGATGGTAACCTATTTCATTTATTGACATCACCAGAGCTAGAAGCAAACATCGCCGATTCTAAGATTACAAACATCACCAATTCCAAGATTAATGACTATACATTATGACATCACCGGCTGGGTCATCCAGGCCAAAATACTCTGCAATCAATCAACAAATTTGTCACAGGGCTTGGAGATGTGCAACTGTCAACCGGACAAATTGAAATATGTGCTGGGTGTGAACATGCAAAGTCACACTACAAGCCTTTCGGACATGCGAAAAATTGAATGATGAAGCCTATCGGAAGGGTGCACTCAGATCTGTGTGGGCCGATGCCCATACCATCAGTCAATGGAGTAAAATATATATTAACATTTATCGATAATACCACTCGCTATATCACAACATATTTTATTGACAACAAAAGTGATACATTTGATTGATTCTGGACATTCAAGGCATTCGCCGAAATACAATTGGGCCAAAAACTGAAGATTCTCTAGTCCGATAGAGGAGGAGAGTATGTAAATACCGAGATGCGCAAATTTTTAATCAAAAATGGAATTCATTATGAAATAACGATGCTGGACACGCCACAACAAAATGGTGTCACTGAACGATATAACTGGACATAGATGGAGTCGATCTGGGCCGTTAAAATCACTGCTGGCATACCTAACAAACTTTGGGCAGAACTTGCCGCAAGTGCTACATATTTATGCAACTGATTGCCAATGCAAGCCAATAAGGAGAGTGCTTCACCATTTGAATTATGGTATGGTTACAAGCCTGATATCAGTAACTTGCACATCATATGGGCTGACGCATATATGCATATTCACAAAGGAAAAAGGTCGAAACTGGTGCTCCGATCCAAAAAGCTTAAAATGATTGGCTATCATGATGAAAAGAAAGCATACAGGCTCTGGGATCCAACCAATAGGAGGATAGAGATCAGCTGCGATATCACATTTGATGAATCTATTATATTAAAATCCCCAACAATCATCAATCCAGAAGATCAAGAATATGTTATTGAAGCGATCATCGGAGAATGCAAGATTGATGAAAAAAGGCAATATCTAGTTAAATGGCTAGGCTATGATGATGATGACAACACCTGGGAGCCAATCGAACAATTGATCGACACTGAAGCTCTACAAATTTGGCAAGATCACATGTCAGAAGCTAATTTAATTGAATCGACCGATGACTCAATGACCTACAAGGAGGCAATTTCTCTGCCTGATGCAAAGCTTTGGGAGGAAGCGATCAATCAAGAGCTTAAATTACTTAAGAATAATGACATGTAGATGATCATACCTGAGGTGCCTGCGGGATACAAACTGATTGGATGTGTTGAAATTTGATCTTCGAATGTGTGTGTTTGGAGTAAAGAGCGTACTGGCTAATGAAGCCAATATGCATGTATTTATTAATGCTAAATTATAATTGGTCGATACAAACAAAGATTGTCTAAGCCACAATTGAGTGACATATGATCAATCGTTGATGCATCGATCATTGATAGGAGAGATATAATAAGCTAATAATTACAACACTCCCCCTGCTTGATATATCTCGATAAAAAATAAATAAGTAAAAAATAAAAGAATAAAAGTAAAGTGTTCAACTGTATATCACAAATGTCATCCATGAAGTACATTTACTACAAATAATTATATATAAAATACTACTTGAGTGATAAGAATGACATGATAAAGAATATAAAATTTTTAAAGAAATAATGTTAGTTACGTAAGCCCATTTTTGCGATCAACATTTCAAGTCTTGGTCGCGCAAGTGGCTTGGTTAATGCATCGGCAATCATTTCATCTGTCACTATGTAAACAATATCTATCACGTTTGATTCAACTTTCTCTCGAATAAAGTGGTGCTGAATGTTGATATGCTTTGATCGAGCGTGATTAATTGGATTTTTGGCGAGGGCGATTGCTGATTGGTTATCTTCAAATAAGGTTGTTGCACAATTCGGCAAATATTCTAGCTCATCCAATAGGGTGCGTAGCCAAATGGCTTTCTTTGTAGCATGAGCTAATGCCATATATTCTGCCTCAGTTGTTGATAGGGCAACGGTTGCTTGGCGTTTGCTTGACCAGCTGATAGCTCCTCCTGATAGGTTGAAAATATATCCTGTGGTTGATCATTGTGTGTTAATGTCTCCTCCCCAGTTAGCATCGCTGAAACCGATCAGTCTTAGATCCTGATCGCATCCAAGGCACAGCTTATAATTGGCTGTTCCTTTAATATATCTTAATAATCGTTTGAGGGCATGGTGATGTTCTTGCATTGGATTGGCCGAGAATTGACTGATGATGCTGACAGCAGCAGCTAGATCAGGTCTCGTCCCGATCATCAGGTATATTATACTGCCGATCATTTGTCTGAATAGACTTTGGTCTGCGGATTTTCCTCCTTCAGCTTTGAGTTGAATGGATAGATCAAGGGGTGTGCTGATTGGCTTGGCGTCTGTCATGTTAAACCTTGTAATGATTTGATTGGCGAAGTGGCTTTGATCAATTGTGATCGTATGTGTTTTTCGATCGCACATGACTTGAATACCCAAAAAATATTTAATTTCACCACAGTCTGTCATATCGAATGCGTTGCTAAGTTCCGCCTTGAATTTGTTTATCGTTTCCATCGAATTAGCCAGAATTAGTAGATCATCGACATATATGGCAATAATTATCAGCGATTGATATTGATCATCTTATCTTCTCCTTAGATAAATGCTGTGATCTGATTGTAGTCTTGTAAAATTTGATTGGCTGAGATAGTTGTCAATCTTCTGATTCCACATATGAGGTGATTGCTTTAGTCCATACAGTGATCGATTGAGCTTACACACAGCTCTCAGTGACAGCTCCGATTGGTCGATTCCTTCAGGTACCGTCATGTAGATCTCTTCATCAAGATCGCCATTCAGGAACACAGTTTTTACGTCCATTTGGTGAATTTCTAAGTTTAAGGTTGCTCCGATCGATAAAAGTACCCTGATTGACGTGAATTTCACCACAGGAGCAAATGTTTCATCGTAATCAATTCCTTGCTGTTGTGAATATCCCTTGGCAACTAATCTTGCTTTGTACCTGGCAACCGATCCATCAGTGTTGAGTTTCTTTTTAAATACCCATCTGCATCCAATCGGCTTGCGTCCCACAGGCACCTCAGGTACAATCATCCACGTGTCATTATTCTTAAGTGATTTAAGCTCTTGATTGATTGCTTCCTCCCAGAGCTTTGCGTCAGACAGAGAAATTGCCTCCTTATAGATCATTGGGTCATCGGTCGATTCAATTAAATTAGCTTCTGACATGCGATCTC